>JANVCC010000125.1:4243759-4285214 GCA_025345505.1 Todiramphus chloris collaris | reverse complement strand
ACCCAGTGCTGGAGCTGTATTGAGCCTGAGCCCTGAAAAGATCCAGCTCCAAAGGGATGGGGTGGTCAGGGGTGGAGAGGGGGGGGGGGGGGAATGTCTTTTGGCCCTCCATCCCTTTGACCTTGTCTTGATGCTCCCCACCACCTCCTCTCTGTGCAACCAATTCGCAGGGCTTGTTTCCTTGGCCAGGATCAGGAACGTGAGTCTTAATCACAACCGAAGGTACCTTGCTGAGTTTATCTGCAGCCCGTACCTTCAGTTGTTGGGGACCAATGCCTTCTCTCAGCCAGGACCAGGGCACAACCAGGCTGAAAAGTCCCTTTGAAACCTTCACCTGCTCCCTTCCACCCTGCTTTTCCTGCCAGCCTTGGCAGAGCCATGGCTGAAACACCTCTCTGCGAAAGCCTGAAGATGCATCAACAGCCACCCTCCATCAGCGAATGTCAGGCCGTGAAAGGGAAAGGGGGCGGTGGGGGAAGAGGGAGAGACAAATTTTGCGATTCATTCCCACACAGGGTGATTCAGAACAAGATGCTTTGTAATTACGCATCCCTGATGGAGACTCCTTCTCCCTCCAACCCCTCCAAAGAAAGGCTAAGCCGTTCCTGGGTGCCAGCATCCCCCAGGAGCCCGGCTCCACGAGCAGCGTGTGCGTGTGTCGTGTGTGTCTGTGCCATACTCAGATCTCTCCAAGGGCTAAAGGCTAATTTTCTCCTACAGTGTGAAGGAAAAGTGCTGATAAATGGCATTTGGAGGGGGACATTAGGAGCTCATCCCTTCCCCAGTCATTGCCTCTAGCCCTGGGAAGGTGCCACATGAGCAGCAAAGCAAGCAGGGACCCCCCCATCCACCCCCGAAAAAAAAAACCCAAAAAACCCCAACACCAAAAACCACAACTCTCCAAGGAAAAGGAGGAAGGCAGGGAGCTGGGATGGGGGCAGATGCATGCCCGGAGCAGGCAGTTGCCTATCCCTCTGAGACTTTGTTTGCCAACATTGCAGGCTGAGGAGTCCCGGACCCCAGGGCTGCCTGTGAGCGCACCGCGGTTTAGTGGCACTTTGCAGTTCAGCCCTGCCTGGCTCTGCAGCTCTCCCGTCGCGATTCCCCGCTCCTCTTCCCTCGCCTGCCTGCCTTCTCCCCCAAGAACAACCCCGACCTCAGCTCCTTTCCCTGGGACACAAATGCATTTCCCCCCCTGCATCCTGCAGACATCAATATTTTCCACCGCCTCTTGATGTTTGCCCACAGGACCCGCATGCACGAAAGTTAAAACTTCCCATGGCGGGGAGCGATTATGCTCTGTCTGTCCAAACTGCAGAGCAGAGGGGATGAAAACATCCTCAGGGTGCTGTTTCCAGGGGCAAAAAGCAGAGGAGTGGGTGCCCACCTCTGCCCCCGTCCCTGCTTCCCCTAGGGCTGGAGACAGATGTCCATCCCCCCCCTCCTCCTGCACTCAAGGCACTGCTCAGCTCGGAGAAGTCGTGTCCCCCCTCTCCCTCCCCTCCGAGGAAGAAGGAAGGGTGGCCAGGAGCCTCTTACCTTGCAGAGCTCCCCAGGTTTTATATCCTCCTTCTTCCCTTTGTCAAATTCCAAATGGAAACCAGCAACATATCCAGGGGTAACCAGCCCAACATTGGGCAGTGCGTGAAGTCCAAAATGATGGCAGAGCTCTCTCCCTCCACTCCCTCCACTCTTGCCTCTACATATATATATACATACACACTTATATATATATATGTATATATTAAACAGAAAAGGGGGAAAAAAATCCTAAAAGAAATGGGGGTGGGGAGGGAGAGGAAGGGAGAACCTTTGGTGTCTCTGCAGACAGGCAGGTGGAAGAGAAAAGCTGAAAATAATTAAGCCGTTTTTTGAGGAATCCTTAGGAGAGGGGAAAAACGCAGTTAAAAGCCAGTAAATCATTAAATCCAAGCAGACAATCAAGTCTTCTCCTTTAAAAAAAAATATACACCAGGGTTGAGAGTAGCTTTCCCAGCAGTGAAGAGTGAGGATGGTCTTCTTCAGAAAGATATGTTTGTTTAAAATCCACTCATCTGCTTTTCTTTCTTTCTCTTCTCCCCCCACTTTTTTTTTTTTTTTTCTTTCTTTTTTTAAATTCTGCTTCTGAATCTCTCTCTGTGAAACTAGATCCAGTCTTTGTAGCCAGGGGCTGCATTAAGGATTACATCAGGCTTTTATAAGCTTTCCAGATCACACATTAGAGTGAGAGAGAGAGAGAGAGAGAGAGAGGGATAGGAGGGAGGGATAGGAGGGAGGGATAAAATGCACATACACATACACACGCACACGCACAGATCGGAGCTTTGCAAAAACAGGCAGCTATAGGCAAGGACCCTAACTGCCACGGTATCGCATCGGGCATGCTCCGCTAGCCTATAGGAGGAGAGGAAGGATGGATGGATGGATGGATGGATGGATGGATGGATGGATGGATGGATGGATGGAGCAGAGGAGCCAGCGAGAGCCGGACTGCGTTGGCGGCTGGGCAAGCAGAGCCTCCCCGGGTCAGCTTAGCCCTAAGCGGAGAGCCAGGAGGTGAAGAGGAAGCCGGGATGGGGGGAGGGAGGGGTGGATGGCAAGGGCTCTGCTCCCCCCCCCCCCCCCAAAAAAAAAAAAAAAGAAAAAAATCAATCGACCTGCGGGGGTTCAGTGCGGGAGAGGTGCCGGTAACCCGCAGAGGGATGCGCAGGGACACGGCTCGTCTCTCCCTGGGTGCTGGGAGGGAGAAGAGGCTGCTGAGGTTCTCTCACCACCCCCCACGCCACCCGGGAGCTAGCAGCCCGGGGTAGGGGGACGGGAGACCGGGCAGGACGCGGGGGGAGCCCCGGGGCAGCGGCTTCCCCTGCCCTGGAGCCCGGCAGGCGGACGGGGGCAGGAGCTCCCCGCGGTCCCCGGCTCGGCGGTGGCTTTGCACCAGGGCACACGGTTTGCCCAGGCAGGAGACAGCAACAGCCATTAACCCTTTCGTATTTTATTTCATTTTATTTTAACCTTTTTGCTAGCATCCCCTCCAACTCCTTGCTCCATCAACCCACACATATATCGGGGGTGGGGAGTGGGGGGGGGGGGGGGGGGGGGGGGGGGAAGAATCTGTCTCACCCCTGGGTGGCAGAGGGATGGAGCGGAAGGGAGACTTTGAGCAGATGGAGGAGGAGGAGGAGGACATGGACTGGGGAAAAGGTACATGCTGCATCCCAGCAGCTTTGGGGTAAAGGTGCTGGTCTCCGGGTTTACAGCCCGAGGAAAATCCTCTGGTAATGAGGAGCCTTCGGAGCATAGAGGGGGAATGTGGGAAGGAGATGGAGGGGAGAGGGATAAGGCTGGAGAAAAGGGGGGAGATCAGGGGGACTTCATACTACCAGACTTCAGGACCTGCCCCTTGACTCTAACCCTTTCTACTCCAGGAGGAGGAAACCAGCTCCTTTCCCCTTCCCCTTCTCGGGGCTGCTGCTCTCCCTCCCCCCCCCCCCCCCCCCCCCCCCCCCCCCCCCATCACTGGATAGATTCAGATCCATCCCAAGGGGGAGAGGTAAAAATCCAAGCTGCCCTCACCTTCTGTCCCACTGCCTCAGGGTGGGTGAGGAGCACCCCATTTCTCTCCACAGGGATTTTCTGGGGCACCTCCATCCCCTTCCCTTGGCCTTCTTCCCCTTTCTCCCTTCCCTTCACCTCATCCATCCCTTTTACCCCCATTTCCACACCTACAAAGCTCTTTTACCCCAAAATAAACTTCAAGGGGAAGGGGAAAAGGAAGAAAAAATGTTCATTTAGGGGAGCTGAACAACAAACCCTGGCTGTGGTGGAGCGCGGCGAACCAACCTTTCCTCGTCCCCAGCCAGCACTGCAGTATTGCTGGCCAAAGGCATCTGTGACATCTCCAGTTAAGCAGGGACTGGAGCAAAGGGGCAGCTGGGGCCTGAAATGCTTGTTTTTAGCCGACAGGCGGCTATGCTGGATTAGCACCGTGCATGCTCCGAATGGAAATCTCTCCCTTTCTCTCTCCAGCCTTTCGGGAGTTTGTTTGGCCGGTTTGCTTTCCTTCAGGGAGGTTTCCCTGCTCCTCCGGGTCCCCCGCGGGGATTTCTTCTCAGCATCTCTTTCTCCAGCTTCCTTTTACGCAGCCCTCGGAGGTACAAGCAGGAGGGCTTCGGTGATGCTTGGCTGATGCAAAGCGGTGGGTCCTGCCCCTGTGAGTCCCACAGGGCAGCTCTGCCATGGCTTTGGGGTGGGGGGGGAAGTGGGGGACACTTTTCTGGTGGCTGGAGGGGTCAGTCAGAGCAAGGTGCAGCTGGCATCTTTCCTGTGCTTTAAGACAAAGAAGTGCAGCACAAGGAAAAAGTACCAGAAGGTGCCACTGGAAAAACTAAACCCATTTCCAACCCCTACTGCTCCAACAAGGCATGGATGGAAAGGTCATCTTTGTGGGAATGGGCAACAGGGATGGTGGCAATGACAAATTTCACCGCAGGCCATTTCTATGCTGTCCTAGGTAAACAGACCCGTTAATCTCCAAACCCTCTTTAATGACAGTGTAAACATGACCCACACCTTAAAAACATAGAGAGGAGACGTCTGATCTCCCCGTTTCTCTCTGTGTGCCCTCCAAGGAGAACTAGGGGTGAATTGCAACAGTGAACAGGAGCACGGGAGGATTTGGGTGTGTAATCAGCTGAGGTAACCAAATGCGGTAATACAACCGGTCTCTCTGGTTTTGCACATCTGTGAAGCGATTAAGAGGAAATAACTTTACCATGGTGCACGGGGATCTGTGAAACTCACTGCTGCAGGGTTCCTCTGAGGGCAAAGAAGTCCATTTACAGAGCAAGAGCTGCTCTCAGCACATCCAGTGTCTTAAAATCTGAGTTTGGGGAGACATATATCTTTCCTTACATCCGGCCAACATCACCAAAGCATGTAATCCCTGGAGAGAATAGCTTATTTTATACCAGCCTACCTCTAAGTCAACTGGTTTGACCAGTCTTGAGGCAAGTTTCCATTCTGGTCTGCTCACATGGTGAAAAAGGGCAGCCTTTGGGTCCTCACATAAAAAGGGGAGTATCACGCTGGAGAGTGGACCTGGGTGAGCAGCCATGCCATAGAAAGGGATGGAGAAGTTGCATTAACAGAGTTTTTCCCTGTGCCAGTCTCCATAGTGCCCAAAGGTTCCTCCTGAGGTAGTCACTGAGCCAATGGCACTAGAACACACTGAGATGTTGGTGAATGTACCCCCTGCCCCCTGTGTATGGTGCCACCAGGACCTTCCAATGTCATTGCCGGAGGAAAGAGAAACTGACACCACCAGGAAAATCAGAGGTTGCAGGGCACAACAGATTCTGGAACACACCATCTCCAGACCACCATGGTGGTGCTCATAAGGCCAACTCACCCATAACATTTTTGGGAAGGTGCTGAATGATGGGTTTTATAGCAAACGCTGGCTTTGCTATGCAAAACCCCAACCAGGATGCAACTATCAGTCTCCTCTCCACTAGGCTCTTTTTGCCTTTGCCCATGGTCTGTTTCCTGTCTGGGCTTTGCAGATGGCAAGGCACGAGTTGGATCCAGCTGTAAGTCCCTGCTTCTCTCTGACAGCAAAGGAAAACAGCAAACATTACGGATAAGTAATCCCTCCACCCTTACTCACACTTTGAATTTAGACCATTCTTCTTGCACAGAAAACGCCTCTCGTTGTCAGAGGCAAAACTGGTCAAGATCAAAAAGGGATGGGAAATATCTGTGGGTAAAAGCATCAGGCCTGAGGATCTGCAAAGAGATTTTGGGAGAAGGAATAGGATGCACAGATCAGGGGCCTGAGCTGGTCTCAGACTGCAGAGTGCATACAGGAGACATGAAACGGAGAGCAAAACACCTTCCATCTGCCCAGTCTCTGCACCTGCTTTGGAAGCTACTGATAGAAAGAGGCTGTTTGGGCTGGTGGTTGTTCAGAGCTGGTTTAGGTTTGTTAACGCTGCCCTCCCACTTCCCACGTTGTGAGGGTAGGCTTCTGGTCCCATGGGGTTAATACATCTGCCCCTCAAATCTGCTGGAAGCATCGTTGCAGCGTAAAGAAACTGACCCCAGTTTGCTGGAAGAGTGTCCTGCCCTCCATGTCCCCCCCATCAGTGGCAGCCCCAAGTATCAGAGATGTAAATGAGGATAGCAGGAAAAAAAAACCAGGGGATGTCTGGGCTTCCCAGGGGATCTGTTTGAAGAGGATAACTGCAAAGCAGGACAACTTGTAAGTAATCAGTTTACTTCCCCTCCAGCAACAGCTAGGACTGTGTTTTACATCTACAACACCTCGCATTGTGTCTGGCTAAAGATCTGCTTGAAAATTTCCAATTTCCAGCCAGCCACATCCTTCTGCCAAAGAGGGACGTGAAAGAACTCAGCCGGACACAGGGTCTGAAAGGGATTTTCCCATGCTTTTCCTCTCACGTGACCGCTGGCTTGTGGTTTCTACCTCGCTGTTGTTGTTGTTGTCATCAATTTAATTTTTTTTTTTTTTTAATGAATTTTCATTCCTGTGACCAGCTGTGGTTTCTGCTGGCAGGGACAGCTCAGCAATGTTAACACTCACGTCATCACATGTCAAACACAGGAACTGCAGCCTCTTCTAAGTACAGGAGAGGGGAAAATTCCCATTCCCCCTCCCTTTGGCTGTGTTTATTACATGAATGGACTGCCTGTGCTCAAGGAGTGCCTGTGCTCAAAGACCTCCATTCTTGGGCAGCGTGCTCAGAGACTTCTCCTAACCCAGGAATTCAGCATTAAACCCCTTTTGTAGAGTTGTGAAGTGAGGCAGGGCAGCTGTCCCACCTTCCCAAGTGACATGAACTCCAGCCCTCTCTTTTAGTCAACCTGCTTTTTCAGACCAGGGTCAGGGTACAACTTCATGAAGGCCAGAAGAGGGGTCCTAGCGAGGGGAGCAAGCAGCAGCACACACATAGTCATGGCCAGTGATAGTGCCTGCAGCTTAGACGAGAGACTGTGTTACTGGTAAGGAAGACAAGTCATCACCAAGGTCCCAAAGCTCTTAGATGTCAAAGGAGAGGACAGAAACTTCCCTCTGAAAGCATTTGTGATGATGGGTCTGGAAGCAGGAAGGATTGATGGACCCCCGAGCCTAGAAGTTCACAGCTCCCCTTTTCTCCCCAGAGATCTGCACTGATCCTGGTCTTTCCTCTTCTCCCCTCCCTGCCTAGGAAGGGGTCAGAAGAAGACGATGATTAAGTCCTCCTACCGCCTTCCCACTCCACACTGACCACCAAGATTCACTGTGGCTCCAGTCCCCTTTCCCCACTCCCCCACAGCTCTTCCATGTGCCCATTCCACTGACACACTCTCGTGGGGATCACCGGAGCTTTACACATCACTCTTGGCCAGAGTACAGAGGGAGAGGGACCCTACCTCCTCTGGCAAGGCCAAAAGCTGGTGGAGATCCAGGAACCGGAGGCTGGGAACCAGTAGTCTGAGCGTAAAGCACACTTTTGGAGTGGAGGGGGGGAAGAAGACTATTTCAATGAGTCGGAAGCTGTCAAAGCACTGATGTTGGTCCTGAAAGGAGCTGCATTTTATCTGCCTGCCTTCCAGTGGGGGACAGAGTGACGCCGAGGTCAAAACCAGAGCACTCGGAACGGTCACATAAAGGGAACCTCTCTGACAAGTTCCCTTGTTTGGAACCTGCGTTCACGAGAAGGAAAACCTTCGCAAAAGAGCGGCGGTGCGAATACTTGCCGCGGCTTTTCCCACCGCAGCCGATGGCCACCGCTCGCCACCTCCTCCGAGCCTCGGGGGCCACCGCAGGCTCGGCCGGGGCAGCGGCAGCGCTCGCCTCGGCAGCGCGTTCCCCGAGCAGGGCCATAGGTGGCAGCACGGGGTGCGGGCACGGCCCCCGCTGCCTCTCCTCGCTGCCGCGGGCACCCGGGGAGCTGCTCTGCCCCGTCCCGGCAGCGCGACCGCCCGGGGCTCCCAGCTCCAGACAGCGCGGCAGCGCGCGGAGCGGAGCGGAGCCGAGAGACACTTTATTTTTTAATTATTTTATTTTATTTTACTTATTTTATTTTATTTCTATTTTATTCTTTTTTAAATTATTTTATTTTATTTTATTTTATTTTATTCTTTTTTATTTATTTTATTCTTTTTATTTATTTTATTCTTTTTATTTATTTTAAATTTTTATTTTATTTTATTCTTTTATAAAATGTTATTATTTTAGTTCATTTTATTTTACTCTTTTTTTACTTTTATTTTCTATTTTATTTTATTCCTTTTTATTGATTTTATTTTAATATTTAATTCAATTTTTATTTGATTCAATTTAACTTAATATTTTCTTATTTGATTTTTTACTTGTTTTCCTTTTTTTTCTTTGAATTAATTTGTTTATCTTTTCTGCTTTTATTTAATTTACTTTTTTACTTTTATCTATTTATTTGTTAATGTTAATTTTTTATTCTTTTAAAAAAATCATTTTATGTTATTTTATTTACTTTTGTTATTTTTTATTTAATTATTTTTTTAATTTTTAATATATTTTTCTATTTTTATTTGGATTGATTTATTTATTTTATTTTTCTAGTGTTATTTCATTTACTTTCACTTTATCTAATGATTTATTTATTAATGGCAATTTATTTTAATTTTGTTTTTCTTTTAAAATGTTTTCTTTTTATTTTATTTTATTATTTTGTTATTTATTTTTCCATTTTTATTTAATTTACTTTCATTTTATTTTATTTTATCTATTTATTTAATTATTTCTCTGTTTTTATCAAATTTACTTTAATGTTATGTATTCATTTCTAATGTATTTTAATTACTTTTTATTTTCTTTTTTATTTTTCTTCTTTAAAATGTTATTATTTTTATTTTAATTTTTTATTAATTCTATTTATTAATGCCTTTATTTTCCTATTCTTACTTTTTTATGCTCTTAATTTAATCTATTTATATAATTTTAATATTTTCCTGTTTTAAAAAATATTTTACATTTTATTCCAACTTATATTTCTCCTTTTTTATCGCTTTAATATCGTGAGATCAGCTTTAAAAATTCAAAAGAACTTCAAGGTAATAGTGGTCCCTTGTTTGTTTGCTTCACAAAAATACCAACGATCGTTTTCTCTTTCTTAGAATAAACCACTCCATTTCCACACTCACATATTCCTCCCCCTTGCAGCACAACTGATGACCCTTACACTCAAAGTTAAAAGGAAAATCTTTGCAACACACTTCCACCTTTGATATTGCCCATCGCAACCAGCTCGCTAAAAGGTGGCACCTCCACCACTCATTTCTGAACACTCCCAGATAGCAAATGGCAAGACCTCTAGGTCGTCTTCTTGTCCCCACCTTCCCAGCACCCAGGGTCTACATCTCCGTTGGTTTACATGCAAAGATCCAAGCCGGGTGATGTGCAAGCTGGAGCATAAGAGGTGCCACAGACACATAAGGAAAAACTTTTTCACTGTGCAGGTTGGAGCTCTGGACCAGGCTGCCCAGAGGGTTGTGGAGTCTCCTTCTCTGGAGACATTCCAAACCCACCTGGACACGTTCCTATGTGACCTGCTCTAGGTGGTCCTGCTCTGGCAGGGGGGTTGGACTAGAGGATCTTTTGAGGTCCCCTCCAACCCCCACCATTCTGTGATTCTGTGATGTCAGAAAAGATAAGCAAAAAAAACCCCCAAACCTCCAAAAGTTCACACAACAGTTCGTTTCCAGCTTTGTTCTCCAGGTTCAAGCAATTCAAATGACCTTCCATGTCTAAACCTTGCAAAGCCATGTGCTTCCAGCCTACCACAGAAACTAATGGAGTTGAAGAGTGCTCAGCACCTCTCGGGATCTGTTCCTTTGATGCTCACATGACTGAAGCTCTGTGGTTTTGCCACATCTGTATTTCACCCAATTGTTTTTTCTATATGCTGAAATCAAAGGCTGATCATGTAACTGTATAGCTCATTGGACCTAAGCATATATTTTTTTTTCCTTTTGTTTTCCTTTTCCCCCCAGATATAATTATAACTCAAGGAAAGACCTTATAATTATAAACTCAGGAGAAAGCTTCTTGCTCTCTACAGCTACTTGAAAGGAGATTGGAGCGAGGTGGGGCTCAGTATTTTCTCGCAAGGTAACAAGAGATAGGACAAGAGGAAACAGCTTCAAGTTGCACCCGGGGGGGTTTAAGTTGGACACAAGGAATGATTTCTTCCTCTAAAGGAATTGTCAGGCCCTGTCTCAGGCTGCCCAAGGAAGTGGTGGAGTCCCCATCCCTGGAGGGGTTTCAAAGCCGTGGAGATGTGGTGCTGAGGGACATGGTTTAGTGGTGACCTGGCAGTGCTGGGTTAACAGTTGGACTTGATGAGCTTAAAGTTCATCTCATGATGAGCTTAAATCTCATCAGCTCATCCAGCCAGAACGGTTCTATGATTCTATGACTGATTCTATGATGCATGCTGGAACATGTCTCCTTATGATAATGGGGAAACCATTTATTGGATGGCTTGCCACTCTCCTGCCATATTTACTGAGACCATCTAGAAAAGTCTGTCTGTTGAAGCCCTGGGTACCAGGGTTCAAATCCTCCTCAGTGCTGCCTGTGGTCATAAACACCCTGCAGAGGCTTCCAGCAAAGTTCAGAACTTCTGCAGGTGCAATGCTGTTTCAAGATGCCATGACTTGTCATCTATTTTACTTCTTGATGTCCATGTGCTGCTTTAGAGTTTGACCACTCTCCTCATTGATTTTTCTATGTCTTTCACTGCAGAGACCAGCTGCTCGCATTTGTCAGTACCCTGCTTCATCAGCAGTGCCATGGCAGGTGAATGTTTCAGTCCCAGGAAGCCCCTCCAGAGCCAGGTAATTCCTACACCCCGCACCAGCAAGGGAGGACAGCAGCGTATGGCACTTCAACGCTTTGCCCCGGGTCGTAAGGGCAATCTGTGGCAAAGGAGGCAACGGAACCCAGGCTTTCTCAGGCTTACTTTGACCATAAACAGCTGTAAAAATTATTACAATGACTGATGTTTTTCTCCCCTCCTCCTCCCCAGACACGTGTCACGATGCTGCATGAGTCCTTCTCTGCTTTCTCTCATGAAGTTTTAAGGTTATTCCCTTTGAACGGAGCTCAGCAACTGTTTTGTTGTTGGTGTTTTTCTTGGAGAGAGTGTCTTTTCTCCCTTCTCACGGCTGTTTCCTTTAATCTGAAAAGAAGTCACTTTAGACAGAAAGAACATGTTTTTCTACCTCTGAGTGCTGAACATAACATCCTGACTTGTGCGAAAAGCCTGTTTCAATTACAAGGAACTTTCTTCTGTCCTGTTAAACTTAAATGTGTGTGAAATCCATACGTACTCGGGGACAGAACAAGAGAACAAAATTGAATGCTTAAATAAGCTTAAGGGACACAGTCAAGTCATATTAAATTCAAAATATACAAGCAACATAGTTGTTGTATAGGGTTTTCTTCTTTTTTTTTTGTTTTTTTTTCCTTTTTTGCCTCTTTTCCTTCTTATTCTCAATGACCCTCAAGTTTTGTAGCCCACTGTACTTCAAGAAGTGAACACAACTGCTGCAGTTTGCGTGAAACCTGGCTCACTCTTTTCGTGATGCTCTTCAATGGAAGGCAAACCCATTTGCACTGAAAGACCTTCACCCTCTTCCCAGCATTTCCCACCCCATCCAAGGGACACCATGGAGTCTAGAAAACATCTCTCCCCCTCTGACTACAGAGGTGTTCTGGGTTTAGACAAAGCCTGTGGAGGCTGCTGGAAAATTTGGAAGGCAATTTGAGAGGCACATAAGAACCACTGATGTGCCATTTATGCAGGGAAAAGCTGCTTATCTCTTTTGGAAAACATGGGCCTAAGGAGATTAAGACAGAGACAACAATTGTGGTCCAGAAGCGTGGGGATGGAGCAGATGACCCTGGGGCCATTTCAAACATCAGCTGTAACTCAGATCCTGCCTCACCTTGATCAGACTCGGCAACACAACCTAAAAGCCCATGTGCTGATTGAACTTGTCCTTTCCCTCATCATAAGTGACAATTGCTTTCTGCGTTTCCTTCCAAGAAGGCTGTGCTCTTCAGGGGCTTGATTAATATAAAATGAGCCACGCTCATTTGCTTTCCTTCTAATAAGAGTGCTTTTACATCAGGACCCACATTTACAGACAGACATTGCTGATTTCCTTCCCTGTCTTCCCACTCCTCAACACACAAAAGTCTTGTGGGACTAGGTGGGGAACTAGATCAACCGATGGAAATCTGGGATCAGCAGAAGAGGCTACAGCCCATGCTGAGGTACCTGTTGATGCTGGAGCCGTGAGAAAACAGAGTAGACTTCATTTTGATTTGCTCATTTGGAACATGGGGTGAGAAATAGTCCCCATATCAAGGGATACATAAATCTTTCACATACCTTTGTCAGGCATAGGCTTAGTTTTCTGTACCATTGTGTAGGCACATGGGTACACTCATGCCTGGATGCTTTGTCCCAAGCAACATGCCAGGTTTTTTTCCAACTACTTCAGACTTTATCACTAACTCCAAAGCAACTCTGCCAGAGAAAACCCAGGAGCTTGCAAAAGGATTGGTGAAATGAGAATAAGGTTCTCCAGGGATGTTAAAAATCACAAAATCAGCAATTTCACAGGAGTGTAGGAATGACTTGAAATAATTGGAAGAGACTGACAACATCCTACTCAATACAGTTGCACATTTTTCCCCTGAATCTTCTTTCTTTTTGCTTAGTGGGCTGATGTGCTTCAAGTTGCATGGAAAACTCTTGGAAGTCATCATGCCTTTTCTGGTTTCACTAAAATATTTGGTCTATTGGCACAACTGTAACATTTTTTACATGCATGACAAAGTGTGGAAGCCAGTCAATGATGTCAAACACTGCATACTCTGAATGGTTTGGGGCAGAAACCCTCTTTCTGCTTTGCCTTCCTTGAAGCTCTGCTGGAGGAGTAGTAAAGGGTTTGGAGCATATGTCTTATGAGGAGAGGCTGAAGGATCTGAGGCTGTTTAGCTTTGAGAAAAGAAGGCTGAGGGGAGACCTTATTGCCCTCTACAGCTGCCTGAAGGGAAGCTGTACCAATGCAGGAGTTGGTCTGTTCTCCCTGGTGACAAGGGACAGAACAAGAGGAAATGGCTTGAAGTTGAACCAGGGGAGGTTCAGCTGGATCTCAGGAAGCATTTCTTTTCAGAAAGGGTTGTCAGGCATCGGAATAGCCTGCCCAGGGAGGTGATGGAGTCACCAGCCCTGGAGGTGTTAAGAGCTAGGTAGATGTTGTGCTTAGGGACATGGATTAGTGGTTTTTGATAGGGATAGGAGTAAGGTTGGACTTGATGATCTTGAAGGTCTCTTCCAGACTGAACTGTTCTATGATTCTATGGTTCTATGATTCTAGAAGGGCATAGGCATGACAGAAATTCATATAATACCTCATGATTTTAATAACAAATAACTTGTCTCTTGGATTCACTGCCTTCCCCCAGGAGGCCTCAGAGCCTGTGCAACGTTGGCCATGACCTGTTGGTCAGTCACTGATGGAGATGCTGATTAAAACAGAAGAGCGGGAGCCTGTGTCTGCAGAGCAGACATAATTTTGGTCCATCCTTTTGTAGCATAAACTTGATTGTGCTGCACCGCTAAGTTTAAAAAAAAAAATAAAATGAAATCACAATCTGCAGACAAATGGCCTTGCGGTAGCAATGGTGCCACATGTGCACGTGAGCATGACCTTATATGTGGGGAAATATGTTCATATAGGCATATAAGCCCTACTCAGCCGGGAGGTGATGATGGGTGTAGTCCTAGGCTTGAGCACCTTCCCAGTTTTCCAGTGTGGATGTCCTTCCCTTGACATGGATTTACACAAATCCATGGAGACCAAATTCACCAGTGCTTATCGAAAGGGTATCTGCGTATGACTTCCAGCACAGAAAGGGTGAAGCCTTCTGGCTACAGATAGCTGAGATCTCACACATCCGTGCTTATGCAGAATGAGAAATGATTTGCTCTAGCATTTACCTGTGAAAGACTGTCTTTTAAAAGGAAGGGCTAATCACTGAACCAGATGATAACACAAATCGTAAGAAATTTTAAGCAAGCACAACAATATACCACAAAACTGTGTTGGTTCAATTTGGGTTTTTTAGCAATTTCCACGAGAATTTGAAACAATAGGTTTTTATACTGATGTTCAGTGTCTTTCTTCATCAGAGTATTGCGTATCTGCAAAGAGGAATTTTTCTTACCTGTTGAGTCAGATACTTTCAAGCTAAATATAACTGTGAAACATATAGAGAGTATTGAATAGCCAGTGGAAATGTCTCCAGTGCAGAAAAACCCAGAGAAAATGCCAAACTAGTTAGTGACAAGCTGTTTTAAACACAAGCTGGTAAGGCCACAGCTGATTCCTTCTCTCAGGCTGAGAGGACCAGCAGCACTCAGGACAGGGATGGTTGGAAGAGTCTCTTCTAGAGTGTGACCCTGCACTAAAAAGTTCACGTGGCAGCTGCATAATTAGCTAGTGTGAAAAAGGACTAAGATTATGGTAACTGTTTGTCTTCTGGTCCTAACCACCTCTATCTGCTTGTTCAGAGAAAAGAAACACAAAAATAGAAACGAAAAAAGAAAATGCACATCAGACTAAGCCAGTTACATCTCCTGCCCACAGGGAAGGAGGAAAAAGAGATTGTTAGTTCTCTTAAACTCCCTTGTTATTCTCACTGGAGGGATATATGCATAGATTCTGCGGTGGAGCCTGTTTTTTAGTTAAGTAAAGATGTTGTTGTTTGTCAGGCACGATAGCACAGACAAATGAAGTTGCAGAAGGTGCTGCCATACCCCTGCGGGCACAGTTCCAGAAGAAGCGCGTTCAGCCTACTAAACTACTCTGCTTCATATCACAGCCCGGACTCCAGCACTAACTGGATCTGATGTATTTGCAGCGTAGATTTCAACAAACTCAGCTGCAAATATTCCTCTTCCAAAAAGCCAGAACAGAAAGGTATTGTCCAAAAGACATGTCTACATGCATTTGAAGGATGTCTGCCTTAACGTCATTCCTAGTTCTAACTGAAAGCGAAGTCCACACCTCCTGCTCAGCTGTCCTGGTGCTTCATCATTTGCATAGATGAGCAGAGTGGAACAGGGTCCTCTGAGGTTCAGTTCCATCTAGAAGGCTGTCAGTCTATGGTCATGATGTAGTGAGATGGTTCACTCTGTCTCTATCAGACTCACAGGCTCACAGGATAGCACCTGTTTGCGGGACAGTGGATGAAACTCTTCCAGCATCAGGATTATCTCTGTCTCATGCATGTTAGCCATGACCTGGTTGTTGCAACCCAGGAGCAGCTAGGGTTGGAAATCATCTGCAGTGCATCAAGTCAGGTACAAGGCCTTGTGATCCCTCAGCTGAGACAAGCTCAGCAGCAGCTGCTCCTCACTTGGCTGGCAGACCAGTTTCCCTCCGGCTTCCCTGGCAGTGCAGCCTCTCATGGTCTCCACTACAGCTCTGGGGGAACAATGACAGTGGAGACCAGCTTTCAGCACTGCTGAACACTCCATCATCAATATCTTCTAGGTCTGAGAGAAGCAGAGATATATTGAGGTGGGAGCAGTAAGTGAGATGTGATACTCACGTAAGGTGGAGATTGTGTAAGAGGCTGACTGAGGAAGGCACTGAGTTGGAGTTTCACTCATTCACACCGAGTGTGGAAAACACAGTGAGCACCACTAATCCCCAACTGCTTAAATCTGTCCTATTACTATTATTGCTCTATTGCTATTTCTCTATGTATGTTACTTATTGTCAATTATATTCAAAAGTTATCTGGAGATCTAGAGCAATTTCTGGGCCCCTCTAGGCACAGATAGCGACATGCTATTTGCTAAACTGAGAGGTGGGAATAACTGGTTTTTCATTTTGCTGCCAATTCTGCGAGGTAAGCAAATAAAGTCATAAGTCTGAGGCAGATCTGAAACGAAACCAAAAAAAAAAAGAAAAAGAAAAAGAAAGAAAAAAAGAAAAGATTGGCTAACTGAAAATGGAAAACAAACAAACAGACTAACAAGCCCAGCATATCTGAGTTTAAATGAATGCTGCCTTCCACCCACAATCAATTTCTTCATGTTGTTTTCAAGCTTTATAATGTGTTTCCTCAGCACAGTAGAAGAAATTCTAAATGGAACATCAGTTTAAATTAAAATAAAAATATAAGGGAAGTGTCTTTTCTTTATGAGAAAATGTTTTGGTTTTGTTTGGTTTTCTGCAGGGGAAAAAATAAATCAACCTCCTTGTCAAAAATTCACATGTAGCTTCTGTCAGTTTGGAATTTACCTTTGCCAACAACATTCTTTCAGATGGAATCCGTGACTGACTTATAGCAAGTCTCAAGATAAGCAGCTGTGTCTG
Source organism: Todiramphus chloris collaris (assembly GCA_025345505.1). Lineage (NCBI taxonomy): Eukaryota > Metazoa > Chordata > Aves > Coraciiformes > Alcedinidae > Todiramphus > Todiramphus chloris. The sequence goes on along the minus strand of JANVCC010000125.1, from coordinate 4,268,768 downwards.
AGGAGCTGGAAATGCAGTCCTGTACTTCAGACTAACAACCCCCTTACCCTAGTCATGATTCTAAATTTTGTAGTCACTAGCAGATCAAGACAGCATGTAATAAAGAAACTACTTACTCTGAAATTGCCTAAAATCAGAGAAAAGTAGCTTCTGGTGTGTTACAAGATGCACCCAGTCAGAGATTCAGTGCTAACTTCTACACCTTAACGAATGCTGTATGTTTTTAATTGTCAGGCACATTGTAACTTTAGGTGTATGCATAATTCCAATGTGAATCCATGAATCCCACAGTGTTCATTAATAATGTAGGTTACTAATTAATTATTCAAGAATCTCTAATAGAGGAGTCATTGTCTGAAGTAGGAAATTAATCTTGTCAGAACTCTACTTTCAAACTTTCTGTGGAAGGGTATTGATACGCCTTTCTCACAAACATCTGTTCCATGAAGGGCACTGGAGGATAGGAAACTTTCATGTCAACCACCAAGTGGTAACCCATGACAGTGAGGGAAAGCTTTGATTTTTCTTCTGCATAGAAAAGTTCAGAACAACTTACCAACCATGGAATTCTTTACCAAACTTCAAATGTCTGAAAATCTAGGGGTCTGATGAAAACTACTCACCAGGGGACCCTCTCTGGGCAATGGGAAGAGGCTGACCTCTCCCAGAGTGTGACTGTTCCATCTACCCTCTTGACATGGGTTGGGTCACCATCAAGAAGAGCTGAGCTCTCTCTGTTGCTCTCAAAACAGCTGAGACCAAGCCCCTGCCCGTGTCCAGTGTTGTGTCAGGCAGGTGACATGGATCCTGTCTCCCCTTTTACACTGCTTCTTTTTTCTGCACAGTTCTGCTTTGGGCTCATTTCTTCCTTAGAGTGCCAAGAAGAGACACCTGAAAAGGCAGCGTCTGCTGCAGTGGATCTGTTCTTATCTAGGTTTAATCACTTTGCAGATCAAAACAAAGGTACGTTTTCTACTGGGCAAAGGACAGATGAGCAGTGTTTCTGTATCTTTCTGAGGCTTGCCCTGGCTGCCCACGAATTTCACAATGTGATCCAGCAGAGATGGTCACAGGTACAATCATCTGCAACACAGCAGGGCCAGGGACACGCTCTGATCTTCCTACTAGCCCTTTCCAGCTTCAGCAGAGTCCAGGAAGGAAGGTTACCTGAACTCGGACAACTAAAAGTTGACCAAGACTGAAGACAACATCTCAGGATGCTTTGTGCTTTGACTGTAGGAAGCAACTTTCAATCTCTTTTCAAGTGCTCAGCATTTCAGGTGCTGTATAAATATTTCATTTTAAAGTCCAACCACAAACCCAAAAGATCATCCAGTCTTCCATCAAAACGCAATAGGACTCCTCCTCAGATTGTGAGAGCAGAAGACCACAACCTTCATCTCTTTTCTGATGTAAAACCCTTTGAAGTTTTTCAGGGTCTCAGGGATCTTCAGTGGTCTAGGAAAACAGGGACAAAAAATAATGATGGGGTTACCTGTAGATCATGTTATCATAATTGTTGCCCAAAGGCCAATAAAAGAACAGGACAAATCACTGTGAAGATTTCACCATCTCTGCCTACAGCCACCATCTGTGTCTTTGTGACCCACTGTGACACCAACTGGTATCAATAAAAAAATAAAAATATAAAAAAATAAAGGAAAAAAAAAAAAGAGGAAAAAAAAAATCAGGTCTCAAATTTTTGCTACCAAGAGTTCACATTACTCCAGACTATAAATACACACAGAATTCCACTGGTGTTAGCAAGTGACAGGCTCAGGGAAGAGGATCAGCCTCTCCCAAGCACTAATTGAAACTAGACAGGTTACTGCTGCTATCACAGCAGCTCTGTTATTGATTTTCTAATGGGAATGCTTGTCTCCTGAGCAAGGCTTTTGTAGAGATAATAAGGCTGCTTAAAAAAATACAAAAATAAAAAATAATAATTGCTTCTCCCAGCCCTCGTTTTATTTCACATTCAAAATCCAATTGCAGATCTTTCTGATAGCTAATAATTTAACGGTCATTTATGTACAGTTTAGGGTCCATTGTTAGCAACTTTGGAGCGAATAAGCCAATTAGATCTTGCATTCATGTAAAACAAATATATATCAAAGCAATTAAATGTGCAGTTTAATCGCTCCCAAACTATGAAGAAGACAGTTGCCTGAAGGTCCCAGCTCTTTTTGTGCCTCCTGCTTCCAGCTCCTGACATCGATGTAGCAAGAGCCATTTGCTGTGTGCTTTTGGAAGTGCTTATTTAGCGTGGCAGGATACACAAGTGAATTGTTGTCCTCGGTATTTCCCAAGTGGGGAGGCTGCAGCCCTGAGGGGAGAGAGGTCTCTGCAAGACAGTGAAGGTGGTAGCAAGGCAGGGAGTATTTTTAATTTCCCCTCATGCACTTCTACCCCACAAGGTTCAGTGTTCCCTCCCAGCCTTCTCCCACGCAGATGATTTACTGCTGCTAAGCGCTGCTAAGGGCTGACATGTTTATACACTGACAGGCAGAGGAGGGGAGACTACAGGATATTTGGATTTTGAATCAGCAGTTGCTGCTCTGAGAAATGAGGGGGTGATCTCATCCAGCCTCTGGCAGAGACCCCGAAGGGAGATGAGTGCTGAAAAGGGTGTCTGTTGCTTCTTTCTGACACAAGGGCGAGCTGGGTAGAGATGGGGTCCTTCCATCCAGGGCTACTCACAGACCAGGGAGACCACTGTCCTTCTCCTGCAGGGCCAGGAGACAGCTCTGTGTTACCTGGCACTGATTGTTTATGAAATTTCCTCTAGGATGTAGCCACCCTTGGTTTAATGCTCTCTCTGCTGCGCCCTGGGCACCCATTTCCATTCTCATTACGTAGCCAGAGGAATTGATCTGGGTCAGCATGATAACAACCCTTTATGCAAGGGTAGGTAGTCACCCTGACTGCCTGCTGATGTCTTATCTCCTAGTAGAGCATGCGCCAGCTCTAAGGGTTTCCTACTCAAATGCTTTAATCATTTCTTTTATTGCTCTGGTATCACCAATCCTCAGGTCATTTTGGTCTCTCTCTCAAACCACCACGCCTGGGCTGATCCCAAAGCTTCCCAGGAGTTACCAGTATTGCATGGTTGCTTTGGAAAACAGCAATCAAAAGGCTGTCCCAAACCACTGTGGAAACCTCTCCTGTTTCTCACTTTCATCTTGGTCTGCATCCAGCCCCAGGTCTCTCCTCATCTTCATTGCTAGAAGCTCTCTCCCTTGGCTGCCTACAACGTGTTTAGACAGGTCTGTAGGCTGAGGAGTAGAAGAATTTTTAAAAACCAAACAAACACAGGGAAAATTGCAATATTCCTAGAGAGAAGCATCCATGAAGAGTTGCCCCTGCAGGCATGGGAAAAGCCATGGTTTGTATCAGAGGAAAACCAACATATTCAACAGAGAGCAGCCAGTTTTATAGCAAGAAGACCTCATGCCATGACTTGTGTCGTGTAGTAGCAATGACTGGCTGCTCTTCTGCACAGGGTAGGGAGATGAAATCACCTCCCTTACCAGGTAAGACATGATCTTTGGAGAGCTTCTGTGGTCAGAATATGCACCACCTGCATTGCAGTAAACTCAAATTCAGATTAGGGTGCTGTGATAGGTCGTTCAGCATAGGGTTCACCTCTCTTGTGGTTTCTCCCTAGCATATCTCATTACAGTTGCACTCTCTAGTAGACAGAGGAAGGGTGAAATTTCCAGAGGATGATTTGTTTGATGTTGTAGACACTTAACTTGTGAAAGGAGTCTTTGTGCTCAGGTGGTTAAGCTGTGGGAGAAGCAGCCTGTATTCAGCCACAGAGCACAAAGTGGCACTCAGAAGGAAGATCTCAGATCCCTGGATATTTAAATGGGGCCATTTAAAGAACAAGGACAGACAAATAAGAGCCTTTAGTGACAAAACTGTAACAAAATTATACTTCTTTGTCATTTTTTTTATTAAGGGACTATACAAACCAAGGACACTGTAAAATCTACTGGGGCATGGTTCACTGACCGTCTTCTCCTATTCAGCCTCAGAAAGTCTTGGGTTTTTTTGATCCCTGTGTGTCTGGGTATGTGCAGTTGCAAATACTGCAGCCAGATCCTCCTTAGACGCACTTCTGTTCTTCAGCTCTAATTCCTCTCCCAGATGAAGCTAAGCCCTGCAACATTTCTGTTTTTACCAATGGCATCTGCCCAGCTTCACTCAGGATGTTAAACCCAGAGGTACCAAATCAAATCACCTTCCACAGCAAAATCCAGGCAACAAGCAGCTTCTTGCAAGTCTGGCAAATCAAGTCCAAGTGACTGATTTTGGAACAGCATTGTGTCAAGCCCTGTCCTATTTGTACGAGGCTTTTAAGGAGCTGTCAACTTTCTTCTTTCTCTTTTGCACAGTCCTTCCAACACTGTCAGTTTAGCTGAGCCTGGAAGGGTGGAAATGCCAGGTAGAAGCATTAGCAATCGTATCACTACAAGTGTAAAACTAACGATGCTCTCATCACTGCACCAAAAGTAAGGAGTACAGCATAGCTATGACACTGACAGCAAACTTCAGCTCAGGCAAAATATTAAAAGAAATTTTAAAGGAGTAGTTTGAGTCACTATTTAGGGGTTGGTCTTATTGTTGCAATTATGTAGATGATTCTAACTAACTGAAACACTTGAGATGCCTCTTCTTACTCTCCACACAACATCTTCAGAGTCAGTTCCCATCTTTACCAACTGCAACACTTTTCAACAGAGGTTATTTGGATTCTTCCCTTCCAGCATGAGGAAAACCAGTCTGAAGCAGACACCATTTCTTAAGGACAGAAACAGCTGGTGATCCATGGTATGACAGCAGTGATATGATGCATTTCCATAGCAGCTTTCACCCAAGGGTCTTCGGAGAGCAAGCTTTTATTTCAGTTCCAACCTCTCTGCTTGTATTCTCTGAGATTATCAATTTTCTCCTGTGTGAAAAGATCTCACAGAAAGGACTGTAGGCTTGGGTAGCAAACCTTCAAGCACACGCAACAGTCTGATTAAGATTCACAAGCCCTGTCACCTGGGGGCCCTTCCAGCTCAGGGAAGATAAGAATGTGAACAAACCCGGTGTTCGAGAGCCTGTTCTGCAGCCCATTTGGGGAACATCACTTCCTTGCTGTTTTTCCCGCTGGCAAATTGGGAGGTGGATGCTGGCTTCCTCTGCAAAGGTGCTTTGAGAGGGAAGAGCAAAATGTGCTTTATGAAAGCTTGGTGACAGTATTTGTGTTACATCATGTCTAGGAAGAGCCTGAGATCTAGGCCATTAGCCAGTGGAAATCCGGAGGTGTGCCCTCTCCTCAGCACTGGTGATCCACAGCTGGAGTACAGTGTCCTCTTCCAGGCTCCCCAGTACAAGAGAGACAAGGATACTGGAGGCAGTTCATCAAGTTCCATGAAGATATTGAAGGAACTGGAGCATCTCTCCCATGAGGAAAGGCTGAGGGAGCTGGGACTGTTCAGCCTGGAGGGGCTGAAGGCTCAGAGGGGATCTTGTTGATGAACATAAATACCAGAAGGGAGAGTGCAAAGAGGACAAATCCAGGCTCTTTCAGTGGTGCCCAGTGCCAGGCCAAGAGTCAATGGGCATAAAGAGAAACACAGGATTTTCCTTCTGAACATCAGGAAACACTTTTTTATTGTGAGAGTGATGGAGCACTGACATAGGTTGCCCTCAGAGTTTGGGAAGTCTCCATCATTGAAGACATTCAAAACACATCTGGACAAGGTCCAGGGAAAGCGGCTTTAGATGGCCCTGCTTGAGCAGAGGAGCTGGACCAGAAAACCTCCCGAGTTCACTTCCAATCTCAACCATTCTGTGATTCCATGTGTCACTTATTCCTTAAGGTGAATGGGTTCAGTGTCCCCTGTGCAGCACATACCAAGACAGTGCATACATAACTCAGCCCTCTTCCCAAACTGGTCTTGCTCTGAGGAACTCAGAAATGCAGTGAACCTATTGCTGAAAAGGCTGCATCCTCTCTGCATCCCTCCTTAATACCCTTTTCTCCTCAATTTCCTTCCTCCCTCCCTCTCCCTTTCTTACTGTCCCCACCATTCCTTTGAATTTATATAGGTGTAGATCAGGGGCAGGGCTACAGCTCCACCTTATTCTCAAGTGCCATCTCACAGTGTAGGCATGAGGAGTGTTACCCCTGGGCTTTTCTTACACTGAGATTCATGTAACAAGTCAAAATACAGGTCAGCTAAAAACGATGTGAAACTTGGCAAGCACTTGTATCAACTGTTACTCTCTGGCTGCAAGATGACTTGGGGATTTAGTAAGTGGGTTAAGGAGTTTTCCCATCAAGGTCAGTGTCAGGAATGAGGTGCAAAGTGGTAACAACCACAAGGTGTTTTCTGACCTACAGGAAGACAATGAGTTTGGGTCTAAGCTCGTGTTGCAGGAGCAGCATTGCAAACAGCCTCTAATAACAAGTACAGAGAGTTTTAGAGGTTTTTTTCCTCAATTTTTTGTCCCAGGCAGGAAAATGTATGAATGAATGCAAACAGGACTGTTTTCTCCAAAGCAGCCTATCAAAAAATAAAGGACAGGACAAACTTCATCCTGATGGCAAGGTACTTGGACAATGCCTAGCACCATGGATCAGCAGTCCCTGGATGCTGTCCTTAACCTTTGCAAAGGCCCTGGGATTATGAATGTCCCTGAAACCTGAAGCATGTGCCCTATCATCACCTGGTTGAGTTTTAATACTGGAAAAATCCAGCTGTTTAATTTTCCTGTTGGAGAATCTGTGGGAAAGCATTCCCAGAATTGGACGCTGAGGCTTTAGTGCCATCAGTGCTAAGAGAATATTTTCCAAGCAGAGGTGTGGTGATATATGTTTTAGGATCTAGTTCAACTCAGCTAACCCTGGCTGTCTAAAATTAAGGCATGTGGCCAATGCTAAGGCAGGCAGACACTTTCATTAGATGGTCCATCATCTTATTTAGACATTTATCATGGGATGGGATTAATCACACTCTGAGATGCACATACAGAAGAACTGTTTGCAAGTATTTCCGTTAGCTGACTTGTAGACAACTTGTCTGGGATTCACCCTTCTAATTTTAGCTGTCCATATTTAGCATTTCCATCAGATGCCCACTGTAGTAATAGAGGATGAGTCAACGCATTCAGTGAAGGTAGGGATGTGATTCATTGAACTTGAGAGGGAGACCTTCTTTAAGACAATATGAATCTTGTCCAGAACTTCATTAATGCCACTGACTCACTGTCTTCTGAGAAGAGAAAGAGCCTGGGATGAATTGGTCAGTAGTCACTTCCCTTGTGGAAACCCACAAACAGTGAGACAAATCCCATATTTGAAGATAAATCAGACTAATTCCATCCTGAAGGTCTGAGATGAGGTGAGTCTTCACTCCTTGGCCACAGAGATGTTGCCAGCCTGCTACCCAGATAAGCTAAAGCCCTTGTTCTCCTGCTGTAGTTGCAAAGCATTCCTGTTACAAAAGCAATAATACTTCCAACAGAACTGTAGCCACTACTGCTGAATGCAAATGGGGAAAAGATTTTTGGAAAGCTCTATAATGGTCTATTTGTTTCAGACTTCTTGGACCTTTGGAATTCAAATTAAAAACATAGTAATTAAATTGAAGCATGTCCCAGACCTGCCTGAATTCCACACTGGCTTCTGGAGGCCACTGAAAGATCTGACTTGACCTACAAGATCCCACACGTTACAGGTCCTTAAGAAGTTAGATGTCATTCTTACATGTCTACCATCACAACAGTGAAATGAACACGCATTGAATACCCATCTGACTGGAAGGACAGAGAAGGTTGGTATCAGAGAACCCCTTCTTTGCACAGCTTTTGTATGGCCCAGATCATCTTGCATCTGTGGACCTGTCAGACCTGCCACAAAGCTCACCAGCTTGACATGGGTCGGCAAACCAGCAAGGCATGGGGCTCTCACGTGAGTTTTCTTGTTTCTGTGATTTACTCAAGGGTCACATATGGCTTGGCTAGGTACTGTTTTCTATTTCTGCCTGCACATCCAGATGTATCAATATTAATTGTTCTTTTTTGGGTCTTGGCTACTTCTTCTTTAGTAGAAAAATGTAACTCGGCCAGTGCCAAATTCTTGGTTCATGCCCACAAATTGAGACTGCGACTCAACCCTGGATTATTACTGTTCATTTACAGAGGATCAGTTGGGAAGATGGAGAGGCACTCAAGTACTGGTGCCAGCAATATGTTGATGAGCTCTGCTGCCTTGCAGTGATGCTTCCAGCCCCACTTGTAATCTGTCAGGGTGCCTACAAGGAAAAGCGTCTGGCTCAACCTCAGCCTATCAAGACTGAACATATCCTGGCTTTAAAAAAAAAGAAACAAATAAAACTTGAGAATCTCCCTTTGACACTAATTTTTTTTTTAGAAACCTCCTTTGTCACTGTGTACCAAGGACTTGCTTGCATCTCCTATTTATTTCAAACACTAATCCATAGCCTCATCCCTGGATTTAACACTACCTATAAAGCCACTTCATCCAGCTGGTCACTGACAGACTTCTTTCAGTGAGCAAGAGTACCTAAGAGGAAAAGAAGAAACCAATACAAATTGCTATGGAGAAAATTAATAGCATGTTCAGCAGGCACAGCATGACTTAAAAAGCATAAAAATATTTAAATGAGGGGGAAAAAATATAAAGAAAGTTTGAAAAAGATTTAATATTTGAATTAACCTCAGATGGGCATTCTTTTTGTCAGAGATTAAACTTTTGCTTTTTCCTTTTATCTTTCCTCTCCTCTCTCTCAATTTTTTTTTTTTATTATTATTCTTTAAAATAAAATAGTAGTACAAAAATAGTTAGAGTGGGTAAAGTAAACTGGCAGGTATTAATTATCTGGACAGGTAGCAAAAATAAAACCTCCGCAGCTCCATACTCTGGAAATTTTGGAGGGAAGAAGGAGGCAATTCATATTTAAATATTTAACCCACTTTGTGATTTTTTTTTTCCACCAGCTTTCTTATTCAGTTACAGGAAAGATGGACACTGCTTGCATCTTTCTCTGATTGATTTCCTATCTTGAATGGCTTTTGACTTCTGACCCAAAAGCAACAGCATTTCTACTTTGAACGCAGCATCAAATTTGGGAATTAGCCGCTGAAGTGTTAAACACACCTTGGGCTTCTCTCTGCATGCCCCACCTTCTCACATCTTCTCCTAAGGTCAGAGGAAGCTTGAGAATGCTCTGCATATTATAAATCCTGCCAAAGCAAAGGGATATTAATCTTCCCTTTTGGTCCCCCCAGGATGTAAAAGTCTGTGCTCTTAACTTTTATGTCCCACTGCCTTACTTCCCTCTGCATGATGCTATTCCTGTACCTGAATGTCTTTGAAAAACAGGGCTTCGTGATGCAGGTAGGAACACAGAAAATTAGGTTACTGTTTAACTCGCATTTCTTTTCACTACATTTAAAGATCATAAGCTGGTTTTGCTCATTCATAAACCCTCCAAGATATCTTTTTAAACACTCATGAAAACCTGACCCTTACACTCTGTGTCTTTCATGTTACAAATGCGAAGAATTTCAAAGACTCTCTCATCTACCTGATACAAGAAGTAGGGTCCATTGAGAGGGTCAAGCATCAGTTCCTTGCCATTGCTGGTGGCAAGTGTTTTCCCATAGACCCACGGCATGTCGGAGACATCCATCTCAATGAACATCCACCAGGTATAAATAACTGGAACATTACTGGAGAAGGATCTCCCCAGGACAGTTTCAAAAGCCACGTATTTTCTCGTTTTCCACATTTCTGGTAGGGAAGGCAAGAGAAAAGTAATTTTCTTTTTTTGTCATAGAATCCCATCACTGTGCCTGGCCTTTTTGGGGAGCAGAAGAAGTCAAATCTCTATGACCTTTTCTGTTCTTGTGCTGCTTTGTTTTTTTGTCCTGAGACTGCCAAACAGGAATTCAGATGCAAGGCTTCTCCAGAGACGAATCAAGAGCTGGAGCTGAATCATATACTATAAAAGCATGGATATTATCCTGGCTGAGGGCTATGCACTCCATGATCAAACACCATGTCATCAACTGTCAGCCCTCAGTTAGAAATCATCTAAGGTTGTTGTTGATCAAAGGCTGGGATTGAACAAGGAACCAAAAAAATATAGGTCAACACCACAGAGGGCTGATTGCTTCAGAAGGATAACCAGATTATTTTGTTAATTTCTCAGGAGACATAAGTGTGGAGGTCACCTTCTTTCAGCAATGTGTCTTCCCAGCATGTTGGAACAATTTCTGGTACTCTCTGTGGAATTGCTACTGAGGTTAGTTTAGTGTCATAAGTCTAAATATCTGAAGTATGTCCTCCTGGAAACAATAAAATAGAGTAGAAGCAGAGAATCAGGCAAAATGAAAACATCCTAAGACTCATTGCACCTGTCTGTCTCATACTTATTATCTGTAAAATAACCCAAGAGGATTAAAGAAGAGAGGAATATAATTTGACATTATTAATATCATCAATCAATCTTCACCTATGCTGAGGTGCACATGTGTTTGTGTTCCTAGGTACAAGAAGGTGCTTAAGTGCTTTGCTGCACTAGGTACACGAAGTCAAGTGACTGCACACGTTAGAAAAACCCTGTTACACGAATTTCCCATTCTGTTACTCACTCATTAACACGTTTCAGAGGAAAGGGTAGACCACGGAGTATTGATCAGACAGCTCCAGAAACACTTCATCAAGAAATGCAAGCTTTAAAGGTAGAATTTTTTTTTTTTTTTTCTTTCCCCTGATTTTGGCAAAGTTAGAGTAACCATCAGAGAAAATCACTGGCGTGCTCCAATAGTCAGTGGAGGAAAAGTCAAAGCAGTTGTTACCCTGTAGCAGCAGTGTGGGAGAGGGTGAATTAATTTGCTGCTTTTTTTCTGATAACATTTCAGACTGACAACATCTTTAACTTCTGCTCGTGCCTTTCATTACACCTAGCTTTCATCTCTTCCCTAGCCTCAAGATGAAGGTCTAATCCTTATGCCATGTTGCCAGCTCCTTTTCACTAGATGAAAGATGAGACAAGAAACAACAGATGGGTATAAACCAACAACATAAAGCAAAGAAGTCATGAGACAATCTGGTGCGACCATGCTCAAGATATCCCTCCTCACGGTTTTCTGCAGGCACTAATTTCTGTAGACAGATGCCTGGGAAAGGTTTTCAGAGGTAGGTGTACCGTAACACCCACAGCTTGGGAATCTCTGGCCTAAAAGAGCGGGTTTTTTTCACCGATGTTCTAGAACTCAGTAAAGTCTTACATCCTACACAGCATACATCTATCCAGAGATATTTTTCTATACCTACCTGCAGTCTCTCTCCATCCCCCTCCTGCCACAGTACTGGCAAGGTAAGTTGGAAGTCACAGCAGTAACATTACTGCCATGAATGGGTAATAGCTACAGGGACCTCTCAGGAAAAAGGACAACAAGCCCAAGCTGCAACAAGGAAAAAATGGTTAGACACTGCAAAAAACTTCTTCAGCAGGACAGTAGTTGGTCTAGAAGAAGGCCCTCAAGCAACCCGCTGAGAGAGGGGGGCTTTGATCAAAAACCACTGATCCATCCCTTCTTGTGTCATAGCATGGTCAGAACTGAAAAACACACAGTAGCATCACCCAGTGCAATGAAAAAGGACAGCTGCAAATATTCCATGAGCTCCATGACGATTGTCTTCACATTAAATATTGTTTGCTTCTGCTGCTTGTTCTGAAAACAGAGCTTGAAAGTTCTCCACAGGTTGGCATCCCCCTTGTCCACCAGCACCAGGGGAACAGTGGTGCATGATTAGGAATAGTGTCAGTCTTTCAAGGAGTGCCAGAAACCAAGCAATTATAAGGTTGGAAAAGATACAGTTCCCACGTCTTCAAAAAATGCAGGTGTTTTGCTTGAGGTTGTAATCGGCTGCCACCAGCCTTATCTTTGGATCTGTGGGCACCTCCTGAGCTCATGGGAGATGGTGGGCACACTACCTGCTTCTCACTCAGAGTGAAGGATGAAGCTACTTGTTATTTTCATCTTCAGTGATATGTGAAACCATAGAAGGTGCTTTCTAGTGGCTAGGCCATCCTAATAAAGTTGAAGGTGAAGTTCAACTGTGGATGCCCAGAGGTTTCCCTGGAAACTGAGGAACAGCACAATAGTGAAGAATGACTTGAATCACTGCTCAGTACCTGGCTGGAGCAGAAAACCAGCAAAAGTAATGAGAAAAGGCAGAGGAAGCCAGAGAGAACCTGGTACCATGGTCTTGTGAAGGAGCTAGTAGAGAGGAAGAAAACACTTCTGTTTATTCAAGGTCTACATAGAATCTGTCTCAAAAACTCATTCTCCTTAGCTTTTGGTTCTATTCCTTGAAAATAGGAACACACCCCAGAATGCACCCATCCCGCTAGAAACATCCTGGCAAAAGTCCCTAATACCATCACACTGGCTATATCAAAAGGTATTACATCAAGCTCTCAGGTGGAAAAGAAATCTGGCAAGCATTTCCTTCAGGACAAACAGGGCTAGAATCTACTTCATAGGCAGGAGAGTATCTCTCCACAGCTTGTTATGCTTTCAGACGATCGTGCAGGCAGGCAGAAACATGCACACCACTACAGATTCACAGCAGGAGGTACTCCTTCCTTACACAAGGGACCCAACTTGATTGCAGTCCAACTTCAAATCTAGGAAAAAAGAAGGAGGTAGTTCATCATTTTAACAAAGCACTGGCTTCCACTGAAAGTGTTGGAGAGTTTTTTTGCAGAAGAGTTGGGGTGAGGAAAGTAAATAAACTATTTCAGATGACTAATGTTCATGACACAGAAAGATCAACCCATCAGAAGCTCCTTAATCACAGAACCATAGGATCATAGAATTGTTTGGTTTGGTAGAGACCTTTAAGATCAAGTCCAGGCGTTAACCCGGCGCTGCCAGATCACCACTGAACCATGTCCCTGAGCAACACATCCCCAGGGCTTTTAAATGCCCACAGTGATGGGCACTCCACCACTGCCCTGGGAAGCCTGGGCCAAGCCTTTTAGGGAAGAAAGCTTTCCTAATGTCCAACCTAAACCTCCCCTGGTGCAACTTCAGGCTGCTTCATCTTGCCTTATTGCTTGTTGCTTTGGAGAACAGACCAACCTCTAACCTCACTACAACCTCCTGTCAGAAAGCTGCTGAGAGTGAGAAGGTCTCCCCTGAACCTTCTTTTCTCCAGACTAAACAATCCCAGTTCCCTCAGCTGCTCCTTGTTAAGACTTGTTCTCTAGACCCTTCGCCAACTTTGTTTCCCTTCTTTGGGCATACTGCAGCTCCTCAATGTTCTTCTCATAGTGAGAGGAATTCATGGGAGATCTATCTGTCTGCACTTACCTCTGAGTTATGAATTAATGAGGTGCTCAGATACAGGACCTGTAATGCAAGAAGGAATTACATTTTCAGAAGGGGCAAACAGTTACTGCATTTGAAAAATGGAGCGCCTTTATTTTGTCTGTTTTCCTCAGACACTCCTGAAGTTTTCTTACTCATTTCCATAGCTACAGGTTGATGACCCATTTCATCTTTGTACAAAATACAAGGTTTTTCTGCTTGGTGCCCTCCTTCTTCGAGATGCTGCTGGAAAGAGCAAGCACAAAAGAGCTTTCTGTGGTGGCTTTTTTCCTACTTTCATCACCTAACACCTTTAAGAGAGCTGCAAATCCCCAGAGGTTGTCAAGATTAATTTGAAACACTTCCTAAAGGCTTTGCACAGGTGCTTCTGTGAGAGGAACCACTGCTAAATTTGCCACACACTGTACTCAATTTTCACCACTGATAACCACTCCTTTTCTTTTCAAAACACCAACAGAAGTTTAATTTCTTTAGTTCAAAGGGTGTAAAGGCATTCACTGCAGACTAAGTGAACAGTAAAACTGAAATGCAAAAGCAATCTAAAAACTTGAAGAGACACTAAAGGGAGTTAAGCTCTTTGGTGTAGAGCAGAAACCTCTGGCAGAAATCATGAAAAGTGATGCTGGGAGAAGCTGGAAAAGATAATGTCTCTATGTAAAAAACTTTATCCCGTTTATGAAACAGGTGTCAAGCCTTCAGGACTTCTTCAGTTTCTCACTGAAGAGAGGTACTTAATGTAGCATTAAAGTCTAGAAATGTCTTCTGCAGCTAGTAATGCTTAATATTTGCATGGTATTAGCTTTTTCTCATCCCAGAAAGAACAATGCCTTTTCACTGTATGTACAGCTGAGGAAGAGACTCATGCAAACACTCCAGAAGTACTCATGAAGTGGGTGTTCTCCTGCCCCTTTACACTAGCCACCAGACACACACCATGCTCAAACATGTCCCCTGTGCTGAAAAACAGTGGACAACTTCTGCCTTTGCTATGCTGGCCATTGGTGAGCCAAACCCATGTGTTTGGATATTCAGCATTTTCTCTCGGTAGTGGAAAAGAGAAGCAGTGAGGGGTTCATCATCAGGAGGGAAACACAGAAATCTCCCAGAACAGATCAAACAAATCCTATGTCTGACAGCCTAGAGAGCCACTAAACCATCTCCTTTCTTAAAAAAATAGACCCACTTTTCCATTGGAGCAGCAATCCAGATGATCCAGACGGTCATTAGTACTTTAGGCCATGACAAAACTTCCCTGATGGTCCTAAGGAACATAAAAACCAGCAGCATCAACTTCAGGTTTGATGGAAAGGTTGCATCATGGCTTATAAGAAAGTGTGGTAGAGGTCAATGAAGCCAAGAAATTCTAGAAACTTTGTAGTCAGGATAAGGTTAATAGTAAAAGTTTTTCCAAAGAAACAAAAAAACACAAACAACCCAACCAATGAAGAGATTCTATGAATCTCACCTGTGAAGAAGCTAGGACTTGCGTGCAGTTTCACTAGGCTCCAGAGGTAGTGGAGCAATATTATTATATTATATTTTATTATTTCCAGCTAAATTAGGCACTGAAATTACGAATCTAGTCTTCTGCTTTAGTAACACAGAGATTCCAACACAGCCAAGGAAAATATAGTTCTTGGGGTAGAGGACTGTCCTGTTGCCCCCCTGCCTGCAGGAGATCCTGTGATCATCTGGCAAGTGTCTTGAGTTAAGTGCCTACAGTCACATAGGATACACCTGGGACACAGACTTTTGTTATTAATTTATGTGACAATTACTCAGGCCTCATAACGAGGAGACTATAAAACTTAAAGGGACAGAGATAGCTCAGCCTCTTCCTCATTGATCATCTGCACAGCACACTAGAACAATTTGCTGTCACTCACATTTGAAGAGTTTACCTTGGTCACAGGGTCACATGTATCCTAATTGCTTGTGCAACAAGCAGCCTGCTTGTCTTTGGCCTTTTCTCCATCAAACTATTCAGGAGAAGCCCTTAAAGGTGTGGGGAAAGCTTTTCAACCACATTTTGCCTTGAGTGAAACTGAAGGAAGATGCATTGTCAGCAATACCTGAGGAACACTACTGAGCATTTTGCTTTGCTTCCTGTAGTGTGGATCACAAATGAGCAATGATCTAAACCTTGCCTGGGTAAGTAAGTGATGAAGAAATGTTACCAAGGGCATGTGATCTTGAATTCTGAGCACAGCTCAGAATCTGGAGAACTTTGAGAGTCCTGAGGGCTGTGAAGATGAAACTAGAGCAAATAGAAATATTTTAAAATACAATTACAAAGAATGTGTCAGAGAAAAGCCAAAGGGTGAAATTAAAGGTTGGCTTATTTTTCCTTTTTGCCTTGTAGCTTTGGAGGACTCCTAGTCAGATGGAAATGCTGTTCTCCTGGAATACACCTTTGGCTGCAATACCACCAGCTGCAGCTGGATAAGAAAAGAATGACAAAAGCCCACATTGGGGGAAACAACAGAAAACAGCAGAAGGCAGTTTTGTTTAAGCAGCGGGAGAAGAACAGGCACTGTCTCCAAGAAGAACTAGTTTCCAGGTTCTAAGTGGAATGTGAATGTGAGACGTAATGTCAGCGGGACTTCAGCTGATGAGATTGCTTTGTAATTGATGTCTTTCTTCTGTTTCACAGCGCACCCTTGTTCCATCCAGCTGTTACTTCATTAGACCAAATGGTGGTGCAAGTCTCTGTGGATAGGCTACATCTGGTGTATGAATATGTAATTACCTTTCTCTGTCAGCACCGTATGAAAGTCCAGGCAACTATGACATTTGGTATCTAAGATGTGTTACCTATGTCAAGTTAAAAACAAAGAAATGAACAAAGAATTCTAGAATCAAAAGAAGAACACGTTCAGGTCATCAGCTGTTTGGAGGATGTATTTTCAGTGACCTACTTTACTCAGCTTGCTGTTGGGAATGAAGAAGAATGAAAGAGCAATAAATGAATGAAAGGTGCTCTCAAAAGTGTTCCATACACTTCTTAAGGAATCATGAGAACATATATCTGCCTTACATCCTTTCAAAATCCATCACGTTTATCAGGTTCAAAGTAACCTGTTTCAAAGCAGATTTGGAACTATTACTTTTACTAATATGCACAAACCCAATAACAAATAAATCTGAATCTTTAAACCACTTAGACATTAAGTTGTAAATTGTGTCAAATTTACAATTAAACTTCTTGGTAGAACACATTCTTTTTGCAACACCATAAAAAGTAAAATATTTCCAAGCATACATCTAACCCAGAAGGAAGCAGAAACTTCAGTCTCAGCCGTCTTCTCTAAAAGAGATCAAAACAAGAATCCCGAATTTGAGTGTTCTGAGATTTTAAAAGAATTCACCTCCAGATCTGACATTTGCAATTCTGACCCAGGCTGGCATTTTTCAGAAAAGCATGATCTGAATTTTATGCTCAGAATAATGCCCCAAGCAGGCTCAGCTCCATTCTAAAAAGCTCTGTTCTGTGCAATGGAAGAAAACATATTTCAGGCAAAATAAGTCAAGAGTTTGAACCTCTGCCTGAAATTCAATCTTACCTTTGCTGGAGGTCCTGAAGTTCACTCTCATTTCCCTCCCATACACATATCAATTTTTAATTTGGCAAGGAAGGGTGCCTGTACTGCTGAGATCTGGAACTGAATTAGATGAGTTGAAATCATCTAATCAGACTTGTTTTTCTGCACTACATCAACTTGCCTGTTCTGGTTGCCACATTCTTGCTGTCTGCCCCTCTGGTAAGTATATTATGTTCACTACCATTCCTTTAATGATGTGCAAGGATTCATGGTCTGGGTGTCTGGACATATGACCTTTGTTTCTCCTCAGCACCAGTAACTTTGGGTGAGTACTACCAGGTTCTGTACAGGAATACGTTGGGGATGGATGGGTGGGTGGATGGATGGGTTCATGCTTGTATGATTTTTCTACTGGGGTCAACACAATTTACTGGGCAGTCTTATGAGAGCTAACTCAAATATGATTTTCCTGTTATGATACCAAATGTCACTTAGGTAATGATGACTCCCTAGTATTCAGGCAGCACCTTCTGGCCACTGGCGCACATGAAATTTCAGAGCTACTCCACAGAAGTAGGCACGTGAGATGTCTGACTGAACGAGACCATGCATCTGCCACTGAGTGAAATGAATGAAAGGGCAAAGGCTCCTGAAATGCAGCTGGTGATTGCTCAGCAGAAATCTGGTGAGCAAAGGGGCAGACACAGTCCTCATTAGACTGGAGGAGTGGCAGGGACACAAGGATGTAAACCATGTGGACTCCTGGTTTTACTAAATCAATGCCTGGAGAAGCGGGATTCTTGTACATCAGGAAATGAAGCCTTAAATATTCCACACACACTTTTATTATACAACTCTGGATCTACCCATTAGATGCTTTTCCAGGTACTTTCCCGATTTGTTCATTCTCTTCCCTGTACAAAGATGCATCAGTTTATGCCCTTGCTCATTACCAGCCTGACTTACCCCTGTGTTTATGCAGCTTGTAGCTTTGACCTTTCCAGTGATTTCAACATTTGTGGCATTTTCTTGCATTAGACGTTCCCCAATCCCCTTTTCTGTCCCATACTCACTTGCCTTTGTCCTCGCCTAGGCTTTTATTCTCCTAACAATCGCCCCAAAGGGGTCAGCAACCCCAGCTCTGGGGAAACCTGGTTTTGTAAAGGACTTGAGAAACTCACAGTTGTTTCACCTTTTAAGTTTTATTGATCTCCACAAAAAGCTCTACAGCTCTGTTAAGGGTGTTATGTGGATGAACACACACAAATGATGATTCTAGCCAAAGGACAAGGAGGGGAAAAAAAAAACCAAAGGAGAAATGCTGGAGATTTTAACTGTTTAATGGGTAAAAATTATTTACACAATCAGAACTGCACATTTACTTCCAGCATGCAGTGTTATGTCACCATCTTTCAAGTTCTCTCCCTTCTCCTTTTGGAAGCTCCTGCTCTTGAGAGCTGCTCCTTGGGCTGGTTTGTGGTTCAAGCTTTGAAGTGCCCAGAGACGCACAGAGAAGCCTAGAGGAAATTTCAGACATGTTTTTGCCTTACATAACTGAGTTGCACACAAATATTAAGGATTCCCATCTTTAGCAACACATCTGGAGAAGTCTATGGAAGGAACCACATCAGCTTTGGCTCCTTCTGTGTTCCATAGAGAAGGATGGGCATAAGAAGTGACTCAGATCTAAGCTGGGCTGAGTCATCCCTTGAAAGATGGTGACCTTTTGTGCTGAAAACCTCAAATCCTCATCACTAGAAGGGTAATAAGCTTCCTGTCCTTGCTTCTCTGTGTGTTCATCTCATCTCCTCAGACTGCAGGTTCCTTGGAAAGGAATTACCTCTGACTAAGTATTTTAAAGTGGCACAAAGCATAATGTAGTCACATTTTAGTCGATAATATAAATTAGAAAGCCAACAACAAACACTCTGGACATTTAATAGTTGGGTTTGTGTCTTGAAAGAGCTGCCCTGAAAAATTGCCTGTCAGCCTTTAGTGCAGGTGTGCATTCACCCAGCCCTACACGCAGCAAAACTATCGACCTCCATAGCATGTTTATCACTACATTTTAGTACAATGCAGAAACCTACAGCAAAATAACAGAGAAAGTAATTCAGGTGTGTGCATCGGAGATGAAAGAGTAGAGGAAAAAAACCACATAAGGGGTGAATGAAGAGACAACTAATTGAAGGAACAACCTGAGAAGAAATCAGTGTAGGTCCAACTACTGACTTGTGTGCTCAGAAGCCACTCAGAAAGTGATTCTTCTCATGTCATGGTGTCACCGGTACCCACGGAAGCATGATATTATTAGTCAAAAGTATGCATCAGACTGCTGTCATCAACAAGTGAGGTTAGGTAAGCCATACGTTAAAATAATTTTATAGATGCCACCTATCCTTCAGATATATAGACAGAGAATGTTCCATCAGGATCTTCCTCTCACTTTGAACAATTTAGCAGTTACAGAAGTTAGTAATTTAAGGAAACTATCAATTGTCTCTTAATCTCTACTATGGAATAATAAGCAAGTCAATATACAATTAACAAAAAATATACTTGAATAAAAATGCTCTTTTCAGTGATAGAAGTACTTGAAGTATATATATATTTTTTCCCCTAGAATAGAGCTAAGGAACAACAAATATGCTAACGTCTCTTAGTATCCAGAAAACAGCTTCCTCACAGAGGTGTCAAGGGTCAGGGCTAGTCCAGGCACTAGATGAATGACAGATGCTCTCCATTAACAACTCTCCCTTCCCAAAGGGAAGGAAAAAGGGAATAAGGGAAGGAGACTTATAGATTGGGAAGGAAAACTAAACAGCTTTAATGAAAATAATAACAATAAAATAAAATATAAACATTGAATGTATACAAAACCAATACTGAACCCAACCCCGCTGATAGCAATTACATCACCGTCACCTCTGATGCTGCGGAGCAGCCACTGGGGAAGTCCCAGACTGGACTCAGTGGCAGATGGGAACCGGATTCAGGAACACATGGATTGGTATCAAAGGCAGAACAGACACCAGCCACTGAAGAAGCCTGATCTTCATGATCCCTCATTTTTATACTGAAATTGATGTACATGGGATGAAACGCCTTCTTCCCACGAGTGTGGTCTGCTGCTGTCTGCATCCCCAACATGGAACACAAGATTTAGCCGTGACCTTGGTGTCTACATGAGCAACTACAAGCAAGAGCCTTTCCACACACCCCAGCCCTTGGCAGTAGCTCTAAACATGGAGTGTGATCACTGCTGGAATCAGAGACTGTCTGTGAAATTCTGCTGTTACCTTCAGACAGTGCAGGGAGTGAGAGGAGACTGAGCTGAAAAGTAAAATCACTGAACAGGATTAGTTCTGTTCTAACTCAAACCAGGACAGGAGGGTCAGGTGTTTGCTACTCCTCATCCCTTTAGAGCATACCTCCTGCAGTCTTCAAACCCTTGTTTTATTCCATACCAGCCAGTGAAACTCATACCATTTTAGTGTCCCCTTCTTCCTTCTGAACAGCTCCTGGGGTCACTGTCCTGAGTAGCCCTTGCTGTCCTTTGCAGCAGGTCCTTTACTCTCTTCTTTATTCATATCCCCTTCACTCTACCAGCAGTTTTAGACTCGTCTTCACAGGAAAACCCAGCTCACACTGGTGAGACTGTGATTGTTTCTCCCTTTTCACCTCCCCAGTAGCTTCTGAACTCTTTGACTCGTTTCATGCATCTCTCAACAAACACATACAGCTGGAGGAGAGTCAGCGCTCCCATCTAAAGACATGGCTGTTGCATGTCAGCTTTTATTAGACAATAAGGAGTCCACATCTGAGAGGTATTATCAGAAGGGTATTACGAACGCTCACAACTGAAAGGAAATCTTTCTTAATGCCCTGGGCCAATCAAGATAGACAAATCCAGGGGATTTCACTGATCAAAGAGGTATGGTCTTACCATATCTCCCTCCAGTATTTCAGCATCACTCACCAATGAAAGGTGCAGTTTGCTGACAGCTTAAGAAGTATCAAAGACTGGTTTTTGCATTGAGACCAAAAGGGACAGTCCCACCTGCTTTGTAGGACATCTCTGGTGGTGTGTTCACACAGCCTTCCTTCAGAGTGTCACCTCTGGCAAGTGTGCTCATACACAATGACTGCTCCTCTCACTGACCCAGCAGAAAAACAACCCAGAAAAGGCAATCATTTTCAAAGAGAGGAGACACAGGGAAACCTGTCTCTGCTCATGTCCATGGGAAGAACAGCGTGCCTTTGGGAGCTCCATCTCAGGCAGCAACAAGCCAAACGTGAGGCCACGAACTGACAGTTTCCTGGAAGTTCTGCATAATGACTACCCTCTTGTTTCCTAAAAACATGGGTTTTTTACACAAAGCCACGTACACACACACAGGGCAAGTGTGGGAAGGAGTGTTTGAAGGCGAAGCTGGTTCAGAAGAAGGAGCATTAATGTGATTTCAGGACAAGTAACATTTCATACAATGTCTTCTCTGGCTGCATCCTACGCACATGACTCCCTCTCTGCAGTTTCCCCATGCTGACTCCTTGTGGGGACATTGTCCTGGTGCAGCCAAGAAAGGTGTCTGACATCTTGCTCACCCCATGGGCACCACACAATCCTCACGTCTATGGTGAGAACACACAACTGATGCTTCAGTTGTCATGATGTGTCCTGCAGTGTGAGGAAGACCACCATGGTACATCAAAGGACTTGTTGGTTTGGAAAAATGATGGCTGAGGGGAAACATGAGAAGCCTACAGAATCATGAGGGACCAAGAGATCCTCAATGAGAGCATAATCATTTTGCTCCCTTCTAATACAAGAAGACAAGGAGACCATCACAAACACAAGGAGATATTTTCACATGAATTGTGCTAAGCTGTGGAGGCTCTTTGCTGGATGATGCCACTGGTGATTGCAAGGGTTTAAGAAGTGTTTCGAAAAATTCACACAGTGCTGCCTGGTACCATCACACCAGCTCTCATTCAGAAGGTCTCTGAGCATCACCAGGGTTGAGGTACTCCAGGAATGTACTCCAGTGCACTTATCCTACTCTTGCCCTCCCCTTGACATCTTCTTTGGCTGTTCAGGACTGCGCTGTCCTCTACTCCAACCTACCACAGCAGTCATGCCATCCCAGGGAAAGACACCTTCACAGAAGTCTGCAGGATCACATGGTTGATTTTCTGCTCCACGTCACCCCCCAGTACACTTCGGGCTGCCCCTTTCCCCTTGGCAGTACCCCTGGCTCTCCCGCCTCTTCCCAGGGCTCTTTCCCTTTCCCTTGCAGGCAGTGAACCCCCAGCCCCCGCACCCCCTGCCTTGCCCTCCCCTTCAGTCCCCTCCTTCCCTTGCCACTTTTCTTCCTGCTGTCGTCGTGCTGCCCAAACCAAAGGGGCAGATGTCAGGCTTGTTGCCCACCAGCTTCCCCAGGTGCTCCCAGGACTTCAGCAGTACAGCTGCTGTGATTCTTTTTTTCTTATTTTTTTTTTCTTTTCTTTTATTTTTTTCATTCCCCTCTTAACCTCTCCAGCTTTTGTTGAACTATTGTCAGTAGCAGGGTAGGAACTTGGTCTCAAAGAGAGCTGTAAATCAGGAAGGGAAGTGTTAAGATTCAGAACAAGGCTGTTTCCCTGTTTCTTTCCCCCTGCCCATCCTTCCTCCTGCCCTTCACTACAGCTGGTGGGACTCTCCCAGCCAAGGCAGGGATGGAATGCATGACCCGCTCAAGGATGCAGCTAATCTGCCCCATGTAGCCTGTGCCCACCGGCACCACAACCAGCTCCCCCACCACCCCACAAAATGACAAAGGAACCTTGATTACTGACTCACCGTGTCAGCCGAAGGAGGAAGAGGGGAGGGGGGGGGAAACAATAATGCATTGCTTTCGTTGATAATAGTGGGCTCTGAGTCTGCTGGGAGGTTGGCTGGCATTTCGGCAGCTGAGGGGGCTGCCCCGTGTCTGAGCTGTCACACTGACTCACCTGCCACAGCAGCAGCTCCGAAAGGCACCTCGGGAGGAGTGGGAGAGGGAGAGGCAGGGGATGGAGGAAGATGCACACCCCACAGGCACGCAGAGGGAGGGTATCTGCTCCCCCCACCTCCCCGCTCGGTCCTACCCTGCAGATGCACACGTTGTGCCTTTTGGGTGTCACTCATTCCCCTCCTCCATTTGGAAACGGGATAAAAAAGCAGCTTCTCGGCCCCTCTCAAATCCCCATCCACATTTGTTGCAGGGTAACGAAGCATAAGGAAGCCCAAATAATCAAGACAGCTGTCCTATCTGACCTGCTGCCTCACTTCACCGAAGCACTTTTTGAGGGCAGAGCACCAGTGCAGGAGCCCACGGCACTGTTTTTTTGAGGGCTGGATGTAGTCTTGGAACTGGAGCACTTTTCCTTCACCAGGGGATGACTGTGACTAGGACAAGAGGCAAGGGGCACAGACTGGCACCCAGGAGGTTCCATCTGAACGCTTCTTTTGCTGTGATGGTACCAGAGCCCTGGAACAGACTGCCCAGAGAGGCTGTGGAGTCTCCTTCTCTGGAGAGATTCAAAACCCTCCTGGATGTCATTCTATGCAACTTGCTCTGGGTGACCCTGCTTGGGCAGGAGGGCTGGACAAGATGACCTCCAGAGGTCCCTTCCAACCCCTATCATTCTGTGATTCTGTGACCATTTGTGGCCAGTGGCTGGTGAGTCATTGCAGTTCCTTGCCCCAAACTCTGAGGCTGTTTCTACAGAAGCTTCAAAGTAGCTTTCCAGTATTCATGAGCAATTCCAGCAAACCATGGAGACAATCGGTGCTCATGGTATTACCAACAGCCTTTCCTCTTTGAAAATTTCCCCAGTGCTTTAGAACCACAGAGAACCAGGTGTCAGGAGACTGAATTCCTCTTTCTACCTTTGGTGCTGGTTCCTCTTCCTGCCATGTTATTCCTCTTTCCTTTTCATCCTATTATTTTTCATCCCATGTCTGGCCAGTCCTCTTCCAGCCTGTTTCCATATATTCTTCCCTTCATCCTTGTTGTTTCCTTCCACTTTTGCAAGTCCCCTGTGTGAAAACAGACACCTGCCTTTTGCCTTGACTAATCATCTGAAAATAAATGGGGAAAAGGGTGATTACTCCTGTCTTTTTCTCCCCACTTTATCTCGTGAGCAGGTAACATCTTCATTAAAACTTTTTCCGCTGCTGAGAGCCCAGTCAGCTCCCCTCACAGGATTCAGTTTCTCCTCTGAAGGTGTGTGAATGCAGGACTGAGTGGAAAGGGAGGGCTCCAATAAAGGCTTGCCAAGAAATCAGTAAGGAAGGATGAGGTAAAATGCCTCTAGGTCTGCCATCAGAGAAAGGAGCATCAGTGGTGCAGAGGGGTGATAGGTAAAAGGTAATTAGCAGGAAAATGTGATGTTAGCCATTATCATCTTGTAGTGTTCTACCAGCTGTCTGGCTAAAGTGCCTCCTGCCCCTGCAATGAGCCCTTGCAGGGCTCAGCCTTGGGTCACACAATGACATTTTCATGTATGTTTCCAGCTCCTAAATGCTTCCAGCTCAATAAGAGTTATGAACAATAATTGATAACTGTCCTACACTGTAATAAACTTCCTCTCATTTCCAGTCTTCACACAATCCAGAAAGCATCTGTATCCCAAAGACATTATTGTTCAGGACATTAAATCCCAAAAGAAGAAATCTAATAGTATACAAGCTGCAAACCACAGGACAGCCATCCAACGCAAACAAAAATGCAATGAGAGGGAAGTGAAAGAAACCACTAATTCCAAGGAATTTTATTTCCCCTCACAGTACTGTAAGCACATATTGAAGCTGTTTTCTTTCTCCCTACATAGAGGACTTCAGTGTTTGATTTATGCCTCAGGGTCTTGTTCGCTGCCTTGCTTCTGAATCTGGCTTGAATGGCATAGTTACAGATGTTTCATTCATGGTAAAAGAAAAAGAAAGGAAAAGGGAAAAAAAAAACCAAAAGGAGAGTATAGGAAAGGGAAAGGGAGAAAGGAAAGGAAAGGAAAGGAAA
>JANVCC010000125.1:4219741-4243359 GCA_025345505.1 Todiramphus chloris collaris | reverse complement strand
TTTCCTCTCCAGGCCTCCTGTTCATCTTCCCCAGTCAAGGAGATGGGAGCTGCCCATACTCTCCTGTGCTAACTCCACGGTTTATATTGTACAGGAGTTGTCAACAGAGCCTGGTATCCCCATGTCAATATTTTATATCCTTTCTCTGATATGAAAAATTATTTTTAGCAAAGGGAAGACACTGCCTGGCAGCAGAATAGTTCACTTTGTTTAGCTCCTTATCCAAACAGGCAATTTGCTAAGCAGAGTTATACTTTTCTTCAAGGAGTCTCAGGTCAGGCATTTTCCTGATGTGTTACCAAGCTGGTCGGAAAGAAACTGTGATGCGGGTGAAAACGTGTGGTTTTGAGAGTCATGGATTTACTTCCACTGCCTGGCCACGTGCTTCTCTGCAGAGTGTTCTCACAGCTCACACCTCTGCTCCAGCAGAATAACCTCCCAGCTCTGCAGCAATGCACTGTGCAGCATGGGACTGTGGTCATCTGTTCTGTGCCCTTCTCCCTGCACTCACTCACCAATGCTGGCCATTGACCTGGGGACCTTTTCCAGTAATGTGCCCCATGGTCTGGCAGTATGAACCCACAGACTGCTGACTTTCCAAGGAAACCTGCAAACAACAGGTCCATGGAGAGGCGGCAGGGAAACAAGAAGGTCCTTCCTTTCCCCTGCTTCCTGATGCAAGTTCTGATTTGTGGGACCAAATTGCCAAGTACTTTGCTGCCCATCCTTGCTCGCAAATCTCTTTCAGCATGACTTGTTTCTTATATTCTCTTTTGCATTGCATGGACACATTTGAATTTATTCCTCTTTATTGCCCCACATACAACCTCATTTTAGTCTTTTCTGCCACCAGTTCTAAAATCTGAACCTTCTCATCTACTTTTCTTACTTTGTGGGTTGATTCAACCTTTAGCGCTTCAGGCACCTTTAAAACAGAAGTCATGAATATATTACAAGCTCCCTTTTATAAGTAAGATAATTAAAGCCTCCATGGGTCCTGCTTCTATTCCATCCTCTATGCCATGCCTGACCTTCTGCTTGCAGGTTTTTTACCTGGTTTCCAGTCCACTTGACAGTGGAAATAAATCCAAACTTCCCTAAATTAATGAGTTGAGGAAGTTTCATGAAACACACAGACCTTTTGACAGTCTGGATTAACCCTTCAGGTGGCAGAAAAATGTTTCTTAGATTAGTTTGTTGAACTGCTGGTCCTCCTTCTCTTGATCTTTGTTGATAGATGGATTTCGTGGTGGCATTTATTCCTTTTTCTGCTGGATTTAGAGCTTGTTCCAGAGGAAGCCCAACATATGAATGAAGTGCCAATCAACACCCTTACCAGCTGGCTTCTGAATAATCAAACCTTTCGCCGTGCATAACTAACTCACATTTGACAAGGATGTCCTGGGCGACGACACCAGAGGAAAGTCTACCATGTCACTGCCTTCCTAGACCTCTCACCGGTCCCCAAGAAGTCAATAAATCCCGTGTTAGCCACCACAGCAGCAGCTACCAGGCACTATAGAGAGACACAACAAGCTGACCTTCTTGCCTCTGCTGGTGTCAGAAGCAACGCAAGAAGTTTCTCTCCCACACACAGTATTTGACTCTCCGCTTCTTATCCCACTGGGAATGCAGGCACAGCACACGCCCCCACATGCACTGCAGTCAGTAAAACACACCAGGCAAGATGCTGTTACCTAGGCAATGGTTATCACAAGTCTCTGGAAAGGGAGTGGGGGGGGGAGACGTACAGGACAACGCAGGCTTGGAGAAAGAGAAAATGAAGCCAACAGAAGTGATCAAACTGAGACACAAAGCCTGAAATGCTGTGATACTGACAGATGCTGGCACTGGGAGATTAAGCGTAAGCCTTTTTTTTTTTTTAATGTTAAACACAGTTCTGTGATGGACAGAAGGACTTTGGCTCTTTGATTTCTTACCAGCCTGAGAAATGCTGCCAGCTTGTAGGTCTGTGATCTAACCTTCGCAGAAGGGCAGACTGATGGTCAGACCTGATATGGAGCCATGGCTGGCCAAAAGTTTTGTCCTAGGCTCATCCTTCATACAGTTGGAGCTCAGTAGGATCCATAGGATGTTGCCTGAAGTTCCTTTTTGTGATCTCCCATGGCAGATGTGTCTCCTCTCTCACTGGTCTTCACCCTAGAGGAGATGTCTCTAAACCATCCCCCAAAGGAGGCAATAATGAGTTCATAGCATAGTCCTCATGAAACAGAAATTTACCTGAAAGTAATCCCAGGTATTGTAGTCCCGCACCTCCACACTGACCACTGATACTTGTTTCCAGTGTGAGCTCCTCTCTCCGGTCACTGGTGTGAGAAAAGTTGAGCCCAGGCATCAGTACGTGGCTCACACAGGGGTAACTCAAGAGTACAACTGCAGTGCTAATGAGCAGTTCTGTGAAGCCTCAGATCTTTTCAGAGGCAAGATGTGATCTATTTTATGGCATGTTCTCATGCATGTCAATAGTATTCTGTACTGAAATCAGAACGAAACAACCCTGCTCCAACAAAACCACACATCTGGGAATAAGATCAGCTGCAAACTCAAGTCCTGTGAGATGTCCCTTAACCTGATGCCATTTAAATCATTTCTGCTGGGCCTGTGCTTGACAGAGTAATGTAAGTCAACAACTTCAACAGTCCTCTCTTTGGATATGAGATGCAGCTAAAAAAATCCCACATGCAGTGTTAGCCCCTCCAAAAAAAAACCTGTTAGCTCTCCTTGTGCTCACATGGTCACCACGTTCATGCAGAAAGTCAGTAGCAGGTGAAAACTCCAGCACAAGTTTGCACATGCAGGTCCTGTGTGGTGAAGCTGAAGGATTCCGACCCATCAGGACTGCTTAAGTGCCCTGCTGCATGGAGGTAGGTGGGTATCACAAGACTGTAGAAGACACAACAGAATGAAATCTTTCCTCTTCCTCTTCAAGTACTGCAAGGAATGAAGCTTATGAAAATAAAGGAAAGATTGGGAAGTGTTGGGGAGACAACGTTCTGCTTGCAGGTTTCGTTGTCAGCTGCTTTCAGATCAACAGGAAGGGCAATGTGTACTTCAGGAAAAAAAAACCCAACCAAACAAAAAAACCCCAAACACACCTTCCACACAACAATACTTCTCCTCCCCAGTAGCTCAAGTGTCACAGGGAGGGCATGGAATTCACAGCATTTCCTGTGTCTGCCTCCCCACTGGGTCTTTGTGGATTTGTGAATGGGGAAGGATGTTGTGTACAAAAGGGATCGAGCTGCCTGGGTGGGAAAGAGATGGGGGACCACCAGAGAGAGGGAAAAAGGAGAAGGGAATAGTAAAGGACACACAAACATCTTGCACCAAGTAGAGGGGTTTGGAGCATTTAAGTCCCTTGCAGGACTATTTATTCTTTCCCAAAATAAGGTTGCTGATTGGTGGCCAAAATGACGTGTTGCTGGTTACCAAGGTGGTGGAGGCAGGAGGATGGGGATGGAATGATTCATTTCCTATACATGGATTGGAGGGAGATCCAAGGTGGTCCTTGTGATGGACAAACTAGACAAGAATTCTTGGCATGGCTCAGCACTACCCATGACGTGCTGTGCAGTAAGGCAGTAGTAGCCTGGAGAGAGCACTGGGATCCCTCCTGGGGTTAAAGAGAGCACAGATCAATTCAGCCTGAGAGATTTTGGGGGAAAGAGGCTGATTAAATTTGGGAGATCTACTGTAATCAGGGTCTGCTCAATGGGAGTTTGCCTCAGCCTCTTCTTTTAAACAGCAATGGTAGATATGAAAGTAGTAGGACTGAAGTACAGGGGTTCGATCTGTGGTATCTGATCTGTATCAGGCTTTTGACATGTCCAGAAACCCTACCTTCTAGGACATCCAGGATGTTCCTCTTGTTGAACATTTAATCCAAGGAAATTTTTTGGCTGTAGATAATCTAGAGAATAAAACAGACCTTTCCAAGACAAGATCTTGAACTAACAAAGGCTATAAATTCCTGTCTAGAACATCACTCATTTCTGAGAGGAACTTTTGCAGTCCCAAGATGCATTTCCATACCATGCCTTTTAGACAGTGGTGATTTAATTGTTCCTATTCTCTATCATGAGTCACTTTGCAAAGAAAACTGGTTAAATATGTACCTTAATTTCAATTCTAGCTTTGGAGCCCAGCTGTCCTTATCTCCTTCTGTGGTCCATGGAAGATAGACCTCACTCAAGAGAGGGACACAGGTAACTGATCTTGTTTAGGAAGCAGTGTCCTGGCTTGTCCACATGAGAATGTCCAGCTACCTCTGTGCTTAGCATATGTACCATCAACCTCAAATGAACTGAGCCAAGGCCAGCTCATTGGGTTGCATTTTACCCATTGACTTCATTGTGTAATACAGTATGAAAGCACCTGGGACAGCACAGGAGAAGCAGAAATGTGCTCAAATAGCTTATTCTAAAAGCAGCTCCACAGTCCTTAACCTTGATGCACGCCAACTGCTTTGACAAATCCTTGTATGCAACTATCACTCACGCTGAGGCAACCCAGAAGTTGTCACCCCACCATTGACCCTGGATTGCATGTTCTTTGCTTCACTTGCAGAGCCTTTAAAGAACAAGAAGGTGCTGCATCTATTCAAATATCTCCAACAAGCTCTGTGAATAAGCAGCCTTCATTGCTAGCAGATGATTTTCAGAGAATGAGTCTTTAAAAACATACTGTATGGACAGAGGTTTTGTGTTAGAACTGTTATAATCATCTTTGCTGAGCACAGTCAGAGAATCACAGAATCACAGGAATTGGAAGGGACCTCCGGAGACCACCTCGTCCAACCCCTCTGCTAAAGTAGCTTGCCCAGGATTGCTTCCACATGGGTTTTGAATCTCTCCAGAGAAGGAGACTCCACAACCTCTCTGGGCAGCCTGGGCCAGGTTCTGACACCCTGAAAGGAAAGAAGTTTTTCCTTCTGTTTATGTGCCCTTGTCCTGTTGCTGGGCACAACTGACTAGAGTCTAGCCACATCTTCTTGCCACCCACCCTTTAGATATTAATAAGCATTGATCGGATCCCCTCTCAGTCTTCTTCAGGCTAAAGAGACTCAGGTCAGTCAAATGGGAAAGGAGAAGTTAGTGCAAATAGAACAACATTTTAAAAAATGAAGAAAAATGAGAAATAATAGCAGCCAGCATAACTACTGCCTGTAAAGATTTGTTTCAGAAGCAAAACATGAGAAGATTAGAGGAAGGACACCTTACTGCCAAGATCTGCCAGGTTCTCCAAACAAAACTAGAGTAGTTATAAAAAGCAAGACATGGGAGTATCAAAATTTTACAACAAGTAGGCCAAAGCATTAGATTTCAAGCTGATAGAGGCTGACAATTTGCAGACATAACAGTTCGATTAGTTACACCAGGAACATTTATCATAATCAGTTGTGCCAGGAGGAACAGAAGTATCAAAAGAAGGGTGGTTTTTAAGGGTTTGCAGAAAAGCAGCTGTGAAGAAAACAGTAACACACCAGGCCAGCCAAAGACAGAAGAAAACACAGAAGCACTGAGGTGGGATTCAAATATCAGCTCCAGCTCTCTTATCCAAAAAGAGTCTCCTAAAATCAGCAACATTACCAGTTATTGTAAAGTCTCAACTGTGTCTATGACCAACATCCAACAACATCTGTTTCAGCCGAAGTCTATCTGGATGTGGGATTAACCTGTTCGTTACAGGTCAATATTTTGTGAAAATTTCTCATTCACCTCTACCTGATTAAAAGAAATAAAACAAAACAAAAATCAGAGAAAGCATTACTTCATTTAATTATTTATTTTTAATTGTCTTCCTTTTAATCAAACACAAATGAAAAAGTCACTGCCCGAAACACTAAAGACTTGTCTGGAGCTATTGGACCTTTTACATGTGAGAGGAGCTTCAGCTATTGCATCTCAAAGCCATGCCACATGGTGACATCAAAATATGTATTAATTTCCACCATATACCAACCACATTCCCCTGCCAAGCAGAACACACCTCGCACACCTGGAGTCTCCAACCCTCCTGTTCCTAATTCTCTGTCTGAAATCTCAGCTTACTAAGAGGATTGATTCAACGTACACATCTCTTTTTTGCTGATTTTGTTTTATCCCTTGTCTCTAGTGGGAATGTATTATCTTTATCTCTTCTCAGAGCACTCAAGATGAGGGGAAAGCTGTTGAAAATAAATTAGACTAAAATAAACTCCGATTGGAAATGTTAAGTACTTCATGTTCCTGCTTTAGGAAAATGAAATACTTCATTCACATCCCTGAAACAGGACTTGGGACAATTTCAAGTGGTGTGACTTTTTTTAAATGCTCCAAAAATAGTGAGTGAGCATTATAAATTCTTACTTTTCTCATATGGTAAGGAATGTGTTATTAGTGTATAGCAAAGCTTTCCTCTCTAGCTATGTATTTAATCAGAGGTGGGCCTCACTAACTAACATGTCTGCATATTACATGTGATTTTTATCACGTACTTTTTTGACCAGTCACTGGTGACCACCTCACTACAGGAGGTAGGGGCTCCTCATTACAAGAAAGACACTGAGGTTCTGAAATTTGTCCAAAGAAGAGCAACGAAAATGGTAAAGGGTCTAGACAGCATGTCCTGAGAGGAGCAGGTGAGTGAACTGGGGTTGTTTAGCCTGGAGAAAAAGAGGCTCTGGGGAGATCTTCTCACTTTCGACAACTCCCTGAAAGGAGGTTGGAGTCAGGTGGGTTCTGTCTCTTCTCCCAAGGAACAAGTGACAAGACAAGAGGCCTCAAGTTGTGCCAGGTGAGGTTTAGGTTGGACATGAGGAAAAAATTCCTTACTGAAAAAGTTGTTAAACACTGGAACAGGCTGCCCAGGGAAGTGGTGGAGTCACCTTCCCTGGAGGTATTAAAAAGTTGTGTAGATGTGGTGCTGAGAGACATGGTCTAGTGGTGGGCTTGGCAGAGTTAGAGTAATGGTTAATGGCTGGACTCTATCTTAAAATGTCTTTTCCAACCAAAGTGAGTCCATGAGTCTATGATCTATGTTGTAATTAATTACAAAATTGAAATGTTTCTGCCCCTGCCATACCTTTAAAAGTGAACTTTGCTTTCTGCGAGAAGCTGGATCTACTCTAATTTGGAAGAAAATCTAAGTAACAAACATCAAATCATCCATTTGACCAGTCCTGCTAGATGCTTTAACAAAAGGGATGCAGAGATGCTCACCAATATTAATGGCGTCTGCACCACCCTAGCAAACCCAGCCCTGAGTCACCCCTAGTTAGTCCTGGCCTAGGTTAGCACCAAACACCTAATATGCTCACTGGTGCAACCTTTGACATTGCTGGTCCCAGAGCTGTAGTCAGGAGACTGAAGCAGGAATTGTCCAGAGTTTTCTAGAATATTGGACAGAGAGACAGACGGACAGACTGTACTGAGCTACGCAGAGGTGATGTGAACTCCACCTTCCTATGTGTCTCATTTGTGGTCCCAAATTTTCTTTGGTTAGAGAGCTCCTGTTCCCCATGCCTTTTTTCAAGGGATGCTATCCATGTAGACAAAACAGTAGAACACAAAGAATATTTCATTCTGCCAGGACCCTTACCTTGTGGAATAACCTTCTAGAACCAGCCATAGGATTGGCAAGAGAAAAATCTGGGTATATGAAAATGGAGGATGAGGTCTCCTGAGTCTACATATTTTTAAGTCCCTCTCCCTTAACTACATTTGTTCCATGGAGTTTCTCCTCTTTCCCTTTTGTTGTCCCTACCCCATCTGGTTCCTTTAGACCTCTACCCGATCTAAGTAATTCTCCTGTCCCTTTTCTGTCTGCTTCAGCTTATTTATTCTTCCAGGTCACATCCCCCCTCTAATTTGTTCTCCAAAGGTCCCCAGATGGTACTTGCGATCTCCATCCCTCTCTATATGCTATCCTATATGTCCTTCTTCCAACTAAAAGCCCTGGGAATGAACAAGAGCTGCTGCCTCTTCTTAGAGCAGCCTGAGATTGTGAATCAGAAAGCTTTGAAAATGGAGCAAGGACATCTCATCTGTTTTGAGGTTGCCTCTCAAGGGAGCAGGAAGGGAGTGGGAAATGAGAGAGCAGAAGGAACCCTGTGGCGTGATGGCTTTTTAGCCTTTACACCTTTTCCTTCTTCTTCCTAAAGCTCCCCTATTCCTTTTGTGCAAGGCATAATGAAGAAGGGTAATGGGGTCACTGTAGGTGGACTATGTCCAGCTCCATAGCTTGATAACATCTGTAGTCAGGTAAAGAATAATGCACATGGAGGGATTTTCTGTTGAGATTTTGCTATGTCACTCAGTATACTTGGCAGAAAATGACAGGTCTGAAAGCCTTGGGATGAATAAATTCTAATAAATAACACTGAGAAAAGGAAGTCTCTAGCTCATTTGAATCAGTTACATTCTAGAAGTGATTTTTTAGAAAGAGTGGAAAATGTTAATAAATTGTTGTAGTAAAGCTCCCACTCATACCATTCCCTTAAGGTGTTCTTTTTAGATGCCCCCTCCCCCAACTTTAAAAGGGTGATGAGAGTGATTGTCCCAAGCATAGACAAGGAAAACACTGTTGGCAATACTGCAAAGTATTTCTTCTGTATCTCATCACACAGCTTCTGTTGTGGCACTCACAAGTTACTCCCATCTGATCCTCTTTTTGGTAAGTGACAAGCTCTGACCTTTGAGTCTCTGATAAGCACCATTTGTTTCATGGATATCCAGGCAAACCCACCTAATTTTTCACTTGGGACCAGCTGACAGGTCCCGTTTAGTCTGTGGCTGGGGAGCACTCCAGGTTCTCAGACCTGTCAAGTCATATATTGAAGAAGAGAGTCATACTGCCGACTCTCACCTTGTGTTACCCAGCAGCCTGGCTGGTCTATAACTCATTTCCAGCACTGTCCTCCCGCTGCATTGCAGCCCTCCTGAGCCCTCAGATGACGGTGCAGAGCAGGACACACCATTGTTCCTAGGCTTCCTTCATCGTCATTCAGAGTAACAACCTTTGATTTTGCTTATGGTGCTGAGATAGGTCTGTCTTGATTATCACTATTTGAGGTGGTGTTGCAATAGTGTTGAATGTTGATCAATGATGATCTAGTGAGAAAGTATGACTATCCAGAAAGGTAGCTCAACTCCTGAGCATAGGACAAGTACCCTTACTTTCTACAAGCTTTTATTTTCCAAGGGAATGAGTTGCCTTAGGTCACTGAACTATCCTTACTTCACAGAATAATAGAATCATTGAATGGTTTGGGATGGAAGGGACATTTAAGGTCATCTAGTCCAACCCCCATGACATGAGCAGGGACACCTCCCACTAGACCAGGTTGCTCAGAGCCCCATCCAAACTGACCTGGAATGTTTCCAGGGATGGGGCATCTATCACCATTCTGGGAAACCTGGGCCAGTGTTTCACCACCCTCACCATAACAAATTTCTTCCTTATATCTAGTCTGAGTCACCCCTTTTATTTTCAAACCATCACCCTTTGCCCTGTTGCAACACCCCTGATAAAAAGTTTGCCCCTGTCTTTCTTACAGGCCCCTTTAAGTATTGAAAGGCCACAGTAAGGTCCCCCTGGAGCCTCCTCTTCTCCAGGCTGAACACCCCCCACTCTCTCAGCCTGGCCTCCCAGCAGAGGGGTTCCAGCCCTTGGATCATTTTTGTGGCCTCCTCTGGACCTGCTCTAAAAGGTCCATGTCTTTCTTGTGCTGAGGACTTCAGAGCTGGACAGAGTGCTCCAGGTGAGGTCTCACCAGAGCAGAGAGGGAGATCCACCTCCCTTGACCTTCAAATCAAGGCAAATACTGAGACTCTCAATTAATTTTTGATCAGTCTTTAGTCGTCTGATTAAAAGAGACATGAAAAAGAATCTTCTAA
This sequence comes from Todiramphus chloris collaris, assembly GCA_025345505.1. Taxonomy (NCBI): domain Eukaryota; kingdom Metazoa; phylum Chordata; class Aves; order Coraciiformes; family Alcedinidae; genus Todiramphus; species Todiramphus chloris. Next base: position 4,233,463 of record JANVCC010000125.1, on the reverse strand, counting down.
ACTTTAGATTTTGCACCTCATTAGGAGGAGTCACACCAGAAGAAAAGAGACAAAAAATGTACGGCAAATCTCCGTTTCCAAAGTAGCACTTAAGCACTCAGTGCATTTAAACAGATTCATAAAGACAGCTCCAAAAACAAATGGTTGATTAAATTAAATCAGATTAAATAAACAAAAGAAACAAAGGGAGAACACAGCTAAGGATTTGGCTCTGTGACTGGTATAATTAGGGGGGGAAAAACAGTTAATTTAAATTTTAAGAAGGATGCTATTTGTCAGGGTGGTTTCATTTGAACAGATCTATTTTGTCTGTGACACATTGCCAGATCTCCTCTTTGTGAAGCCAACAGGGAAAATCAGTGTTATTTTACCAGCCCTGTGCTATGGTGAGGTTGGGACGTACTGACAACAAGTTTTCCTTTTAGAGGGGCACTCTGGGCAGTATTTATTCCTTCATGTGAAGAGATTTGTACGTGAGAAGCCCACTGAAGCCTGCTGAAGTCACTTGCATCCTGATGTCCAAGGGTGTCCATGTCGGGATGTCACAGGGACAGAGATATATCACTTAGAGCACCAAATTCCCAGCAGAGCTTTTACTGGTGCCGGTGTGTGGTGGGAGCCAGTCAGGGACAAATTAAAGCACCATCTGAGCTGTAGAGATTTACCCAGACTTACAGTTCCTGGTTTTCTTGGAATCTCTGTTTTCTTAATGTATCTTCTCCATCTTCACATGATGGTTCTGGAGTGTTCCTTCTCTTTTCTTAATGGAAACAGGAGTCCAGCTGAGGGTCTTCATGGTGGCATGTCCTTCTATGATGATTTCTGGTTTACAGTCCTTCCTTTTTCCTCTCAAACACTCAGCCGTGGGGAAATGTTGCTAGTGGTCCATGCTATTCTTTCTCCAACTCATCAGTATTAATTAAAGAGGAATCTACCAGCACTGGTTAGGAAAATACTCTCCATAACTGCGTAAACAAACAAAAAAGGAAAATCAAAATGGACTGCCCATCGGACCAGGAGGTAACTGTCACCACAGCGTTCAGTTCTGAAACGGGAACAATGAATATGCTTGGTTATAAGCCACCCAAATATTATTCATGAGGAGCAGAATTAAATGAAGACAGATTTTCCACAGAATCATGTGCACAATATTTTGTAAACAATCCTACCACAATAGTCTCAGCTTTCCTCCCATGTACAGAATGATCTCCACCTACTGAGATACACTGAGGACCTTCCCAAGTCTCCCAAGTCTGGTAATGCGTCCAGTTTGCAGATCCCAGAAGCTCCAGGCCTCCACAAACTTGAAACTCCCCAGATCCCTCCAGTTCTTCCTGGTAAGCCCTGAACTCTCATCCATAGCTCTATCTCCTCTCGTGCCCCCTAATTACCAGTTTATCGAGGCAGCAATGCCATCAGGGTGCACACACATTGGCTGATGTGCCACCAGGCCAAGAGGAATGGGCAGTTTTGGTTTTCATGCTGAAACCCTGCCCTTCATAGGCCCACAAATGTAGTCTGCTGTACATTTCTAAGAACAAATTCTTGGAGTTCTGAGTCATTCTTTCAGTCTCATTGGAACTGGCAAGCGGATGGAAGCAGTATTAAGAGGGAGAAGCAGTACTGACAGTCAGCTGTGACAGATGGACAGCTCCACTGTGATCACTCTAAAAACGAGAATCAAGGTAAAGAACCATCGCTGAAATGTATCCAAAGGTTTACTTACCTGTCAGTCCATGTTTAAGTGCAGCTAAATGGTTTTGAATCCAGCAGGATTGTATGATGTGATACCTGCAGCTGTAGGCAATGAAAAGCAGTGCTTTGTGCAGCCCTCTCCAGTCTGCTACCAGCTGACGGATGCATCTCTGCAGGTCTCAAGGGTAAGCAGGGATTTAAGCAAAGGCAGCATTTCACAGCTTGACATCTTCCAGGCAGCTTTCGGTTCTAGTTACCCAATGTTAACACTTTGCATGGTGTCATGTGAAAGATGCCAGCCTAAGAGGTCAGGAGTTGTCTGCTATGGAGCCACTCGTGGCTGAGCTCTCTGAGATCCCAGATCCAGATAAGCATCTCATCAGCACTCCAGTAAACCTCAGGGTAAAAACTTTCATGCTAAATATAGGTGTCAGTAACATAGGTAGCTCCATGATCAACCTCATGAAGTACAGCAAGGTCCTCTGCCTGGGTCAGGACAATCCTCAGTATCAATACAGACGGTGTTCCTAACACAAATGCCTATAATAGCTAATTCTGAATACATAATATAGGATTTAGTTGCCTTAACATAGGCATATAGTGCCACTTCAAACCCTGATGGCACCTGATGACAGTCCAGAAGAGTTCAGGTCTTCTGTAGGTCCTATGTCATCTCTGCCAGCCCTGTGCAGATGCCTTGGACACCCTGAGAACTCCCAGAGAATACAAAACTTCCATGTATCCACAAGTGAACCCCACCTCTAAACCTAGGTGAGATGCATGACATACATGGCAGCTAAAGTTCTAATGGGCTAAAGATTTTTTCAGGCAGTGATAAAATCTTCCTGTCCTTTGCACAGCGCAAAGGACAATAGGCTATGTTAGGACTGCAGATCTGGACAAATTAGTTTTATTCATAATAATAATAATTACAAGAACTCTAATGTTCAAGTTCAGCCCTTGAGAGACTGTGACCACAGAAGTCTAACACCAAGAAGCAGCACCATCTGCTTTCCCATATGAAACTAGCTTGTTACACTTTTGGCCCAAGTATGTCATCTGAAATCACTTCTTAACATATGCTTTTCAAAATATATTAGCTTTGGTTTATGGGGTTTTGGTAAAACATTTTTCAATCACAATTTACCAAGCCATCAAAACCTCAGCCTTCTTGAAGAATGCACTAATTCCAATTCAACGTTCCTGAAAGAGAGCTTTTAGATAATACATTTTAGCATTTGGTTATTAGAGTTATTCCATTTGAAATACATTTTAGGATGCATTGTCTATTCTGATTTATTTTATGTTACAAGCTTATTTATTATGTTCTCTTTTATTCCACATTTCTTTTCATGTTTAATTTTATATTCGCTTATTTTAATTCCGTATTCTACAGTCTCATCCAGTAAAAATGAAATACAAGAAGTCAAACAAAAATAAATGTTGAAATAGTCTTAGTGATATATTCTCATCGACAAAAAATGTGATGCTTTTTTAAATGCACACAAGAGGCAAAAATCAAAATGTAGCACTATATTTCAGATTACAATGAAAAAAAATAAAATATTAGAACTACTGAATTTTCCATGAAGCTGAGGCTCTATAGCTCTGCCAGCTTATTATACATTCTGACATATTTATTTAATTACACAAATATAAAAGTCTTTTTTTTTTCCTACGACTGACATGGATTATGTCATTAAAAATTGATTTACAAATATTTTAGCTTTTCTGCATAAATACTCCATTTTGCTGCGATTTCTTTGCATTATGTCATTATTATGCCTGTGTATTTGATGTTGAATATTTACACTCACTGGTTTTGAATCCTCTTCAGTCTGATTCTAGATACATCCTACTTCTTGTTAGAACTAAAGAGCACACACAGATACTGCATAAGCATATGTGGCATTTGCTATTCTTTATCCTGAGGCTGAAAACACTGATTTCCTCAGTCAGGGATAAGCAGCAGAACAATGCAAATTTTGCTAATTAGCTATACGCTGCAAAGGCAGGAGAAGACATAAAAGTCTGAGAACAACCACGCAGCAACAATTGCGTGAGATCCTTCCTCTGCCTGTAAGTATTCAGCAAGTATTTAGTTGATGAATGCATTTGGTGAGAGAGTCAGGATTCGTGCATCGCCAGTGTTTTCACCAAAATACGTGTAGGAAACCTATCTCCAGTTTATTATTCCTCATGCTGCTCCCTCAGACAAAACCCTTGAAGTACAGTAATCTGCCTTCCTATATCCCAATGAGCAGAGCATTAGGTAGAGATCTGCTTTTGTGTATGATTGCTTTTTAATGTCTTTTCACTACAGCAGATAGACCTGACGTCATTAAGCCTGTTGTTATTGTATTTTGAGAGGATTACTAGACACATAATTGATATCAGTTTTTCTTCCATTATAGATTTGGAAAATTTGGTGGTATTTATAGAAGCGTTTTTGCAAAATATTCTGGGAGACAAGAGAACAAAACTGTCTTGTTTCATTACCTTAGTAAATGATGATGTGTGCTCTGGTTTGCTTTTGCTTTGCCTTTCCTGGATGTGGAGCATTGTTTCATGAAACGCTAAACTTTATGCAGATATTGAAAAGCCAATGAAGTTGAGTGCTGAGAAGAATCGATGCAGAAGGATGTCAGGGAAGGCCACTTCCAGCTGACAGGCTATGGCAAGGACTCTCCTGGTCTCACTCCTTTTTCATATGCACTAATGAATCCTCTTCTTTTCTTCCTTCAGATCTCCCTTGAAAAGCCCAATTTGCCAAAAGCTGCTGGGCAGAAAGAGCAGCCAGTCGTTCCTAAGGCACTACAATGAGGATCTCAGACAGACATGGACGGACAGACAGCCACAGCAGACATGTTGTATGAGCTCATGTCGGAGTTGCACAGCTCTTTCCATCCAACGTGGGCAAATAAGTAGCAGGCAAAGCTAGTCCTGGCTTATCTCAGCAACTGCATGATGGTTCCCACACCCTGGGGAAAGGGATTTAGCTGGTTCAGAGGATGGGCATGTGAAAAAAAGTTTGGTTAAGAGGGGAGGGTAGGAGGCTCTGATGCATCCACACTGTGTTTAACTATTTATCTGGAAGTGCCTTTCTCCAGCAAATCCCAGTCCTCCACATGAGGGTTTACCTTGTAATTCAAAGCTGGCTGCGAAGGGGGTACCATGGTGTATGGCAAATCCCATCACAAAAACCTGCTAGGTGTCCCCTTAGAGTCATTGGGAAAGTGCATTAGACACCTTGTATTAGACAAAGAATAAACAGGGAGAGACAGCAAAAATCATAAAACCAGGCACCAAATGCTCGAGGCAGGAGGGACGCTGCACAGAAGCAGCCGTGCCTGCTGCAGAAACACCTTTTCCACAGCTTAGGGTCTCAGCAAAGACTGTCTAATGGAAGCAGCAGGGGCTTCCAGCAGCAGTGAGGACAGCTTAGTGCAAAGGTTATTTGTGCCTCCTCTTTCAATCTCATTTTCCAGTCTGGGGAGTGAACTCCCAAACGTGTTTGACACATTTCCATTTCTCAATGCTAAGCTTTTCACACCAGCTACTCTTCACTCCATCTGAGCCATTGAGAGTATTTCCCCAGGACAAGCTGGAGTCCCTTGTCCACAATAGCCCAGGAGGAGCCCTCACAAAAGGCACTCAACTGTGCATTAATTTGTGGGGACTGCTCACTTTGGTCCCAGGCTGGTGGAGGCTGGTGCCCTGAACTGTGAAAGACCAGAACTGTTAGCGCTGATTTATGTCCTACCTCACCCAGCAGAGCTGTGTATTTGTATTCACCTCAGCACAGTGGAAATGTCTCGTGTGCTCTGAATCATACCCATCTATGTTTCACAAGAATACTGAGCATCCCTTTAAATTGGCCACAGTGATATTTCCCCATTTACTCGCATTTGGTAGGTGGAGGCTGCTCAGAAGAGTTTCCATTGCTCTGAGTATATGCATAGTCTTTTGCTGTCTCCTGCCTCCTCTCCCTTTGCCTTGATTTCCCTCATCTTTCAGAGTATTTGGATCATGGAGCAATCTCTCAGGATGCAGACACCCTGAGTAACTGAGCTCAGTTTACTCTGCAGTCCTGGTCCCTTAGGTGCAATTTAGTTACAGTCTTCTCCAAAGAGGATGGATTAATCAGCAAGGTGAAATCACAGACTCATAGTCATTTAGGTTGGAAAAGATATTCAATATCATTGAGTCCAACTGTAAACCTAACACTGCCAAATCCACGACTAAACCATGTTCCTAAATGCTACTTCTACACCTCTTTTCAAACAACTCCAGGGATGGTGACTCCACAGCTTCCCTGGGTCACAATGACCACACTGAGGTCCTAATCCAGCACCGAGCAAATGTCCACAGTCCATAACACCTTCGGAAGAAAGTAAGAATTCACTTAAACATTGTCCATAGTGATTTTTAAATCCTATGAGTTGGGATGTTTCCACTGCCCATCACCTTCTAACAAAGACCCTCGTATCATCCATTCAATGCATGAGACTTCCATTCCCATTTAGACTAGACATTAGGAAAAAATTCTTCATGGAAAGAGTAGTGAAATACTGGAATGGGCTGCTCAGGGAGGGGGTTGAGTCCCCATCCCCGGATGTGTTTAAACATCGCTTGGATGTGGTGTTGGGAGACATGGTCTAGGGGTGAACTTGTAGAGTAGGGCTAATGGTTGGACACGATGATCCCAAGGATCTTTTCCATCCTGAGTGATTCTGTGGTTCTGATTCCCTGAGGGGTGAATGTACTGGCAAATCATATATTTAACCAGGCGGAGGCTGCCCATTCAAAAGTGGTAATAAATCATCCTGTGATTTAAAATCTGAATTTAATTTCAGACACTCGCAGCAGAAAAGGGGAGGACAGGAGATGGGCCATTAAGAAACTGCTAGTTTGTTTCCAAAGCAATTGAGCAGCATGTGATGAGGACCAGCAGCGATGGATATTCAGAGAAGCAGCATGGTTTCCTTCAAAATGAACTGATGGAAAGCAACTCTTGTGTGTTGCTGATGGATCCTACCCAGATGCCTTTGTGCTGCTTCACCTGTTACATTTACACTTCCAAATTCACCTGTCCCGGGAAAAGACTCGTACTGCAGCATCATCCATACTGTCACCTGGGAGCAGTTCTTGGAGGGAAGTATTACCTGAACCGCATCAAGTCTTGTTTTGGGAGGCAAACAGGTGAGTTTTCCAGTCTCCCAAGGAAAAAAATCCAGGAGCGCAGCAAGGTTTGGGGATATCAGGACTCAGGAGTAAACCAGGGAGCTCAGTTATTTGATAGCCTCTTATGATCCCAAGCGATCCGCCCATTCAGCCAGCATTAGCACAGATTGAGTCAGGGTGGGAATCACAGTGTTTGTGCAGAAAGGGGATCTGCAGGTGGAATCATAGAATGGTTTGGGTTGGAAGGGACCTTTAAAGGTCATCTAGACCAACTCCCCTGCAGTGAACAGGGACGGGTAGCTGGATGGAGGGTGTGTGGAGGTGTAGGAGATGTAGGGAACTAGAGGGATACCCCCTGCCCTCACTATCTCACAGGGTTTTGCCTTGAAAATACGAACACTATAAAACTCCATCTTTACTTTTTTTTTTATTATTATTATTTTTTTCCTGTGAGATGTAAAATGAAACCATTCATATTATTTTTTTTTTTTCTCACAAAATACTTTCTTATTCCCTGCCAACATGGACTGAAGAAGGCCAAGGCTTGAGCAAATTGAAATCTCCAGGTATCTAACAGTCATTTCAGCTGCTCCACATGGTCCTTTACATTACTGGGGTTTGTGCAGTTGGCTTGTTGTTTTATTTGGAGTCTCAAATTATTTTTATTTCTTGAACAAAAGCACAACAGAAATGCCCAGCCTTGTATCCAATAGGTGCCGATCAGCAGTGAGATGAGAGAAGGACCCTTCAGGGTCCTGTCCTCTGGTGGGAAAGGCGAGACAACCATTAGCAAAATGCTCCTTGAGTGTCATTTCTTTTAACATATTCCAAATTTCCAGCCCAACTGCTTCTGTATGAACTGCTTCCATACAAGCAAATGAGAAAATGAACAGGAGCTTCTGGTTCACGCATTTACCACCAGCTAGGGGATAGTTTCTGTGTTCAGCAGCTACCCACTCACATGATGTCTGAAGCTGTCTGTGTATTATTCCTTTAAGTACAAGGAATGTTCCTATATATCTAAATTCAGCTCAGAATTTGCTGTGGTTTCTGCAGTGATTAATGGAAGGTCTGAGTTTATTTCATGCTGCCAACACCGTAATCAGTTTACTTGGGGATTTTTTTTTTTTTTCTGGGATTAACAACTTTTGCAAAAATTGTGACGTCAGATAGGGTTCCCAAGGGTACAAAAGCCATTTTTTACATGATTAACCGAGGAAAGTTGCAATTATAAATAGACAAACACAGTGCTGGCAGGAACTAAGAAACTGTGTTGCAAAGGGATGCTCAAAGCTTGTTTTCACCATGACTGACTGACAGTTTCTGTCACTTGTTTAAGCACTGTGCTTCTTGGGCACTGCCCATAATTCAGTTGAACTCCCAGGACCAGATCTTTTGCTAGTGTAAATTAAAATCTGTGCCCACTTTGTATTGGGAAAGGCCAGTTGATGTCTTCACACCAAAATATTGCATGTTGCATTGTAAATTGCCTAACACTTTAAGCAGAGATAACTCCAACTTATTCCACTGCTGTTACACCCACTTTCATGTGGTGTGAAGTGCAGCAGATTTAGGGATATTTCATTTTAGAGGACTGAATTTTAATGAGAGCATCTGTTAACCTCTACAGTCCCAGCTATATCAGACACACTGTAATTCAATACAAACTATATGGTCTTCCTAAAGAAATTTCTGCCTAATAACAGGTCTAAGAGGGCTAGGTAATATCTCATGCATTGCTCTTCAAGAACCATATAAAGGTGTCTTTGTATCCTGCTTGCTGGATAACACTGAACCTTTGGGGATGGGCAATAGATGCTCTGAGCTTTGAGAGTAGGTCCTTTCTTTCACCTCAGTTAATCTGCAAGATTTATATTCAGTTCACAGAATCACAGAATCACAGAATAGTAGGGGCTGGAAGGGATCTCAAAAGATCATCTAGTCCAAACCCCCCTGCCACAGCAGGATCATCTAGAGCAGGTCACACAGGAACACGTCCAGGAGGGTTTGGAATGTCTGCAGAGAAGGAGACTCCACAACCTCCCTGTGCAGCCCGGGCCAGTTCTGTCACCCTCACCATGAAAAGGTTTCTCCTTATGTTTACATGGAACCCGCTATGTTCCAGCTTGCACCCATTGCCCCGTGTCCTACCATTGGTTGAGACTGAGCAGAGCCTGGCTCCATCCTCCTGACACTCGCCTTTTACATATTTATAAACATCAATGAGGTCACTCCTAAGTATCCTTTTCTCCAAGCTAAAAAGACCCATCTCCCTTGTCCTTTCCTCAAAAGGGAAATGTTCCAATCCTTTCATCATCTTTGATTATCAAGATCTCTTGCTGCAAGTGTCAGTCAGCTCAAGTATCTCAGCTGCCCATGAGCTGGATGAGCCTTCGGAGGTGTCCATCTGTATCCACTTGCTATGGAGGAAACCTAGATAACCAGTTCAAATATATATTTATATATTCAAATACATATAGCTATAGATAATTTTCGGTGGCTTAAGTTGAATTAGATGGGACCCACAACACAGGGTGGGAATTGCACTTCAAGACCCCAACAGTCCCTTTCCACCCTCAGAACTGGGGTCAGCATGTCCTTCAACTGCCATTATCAGCTTGGACCATGAACCAAAGCCTCACTGGTTCAAAGCATGTCCAGAATAATTGCCTACATGCTTCCAAAAGCTCCATGGAAAGGTTTTGGAGGGAGAATTTTCTATCAAGACATTTCTAGGAGCCCTCTCTGCAACAGAAAATGTCTGCTGTCATTCATTTATGAAAAACACATAACATAATGGATCTTAGTGTCAGATGAGCCGCCGTGCTCTTCTGCAAAGAAAAATAATAGCACCTTATACACAGATGAAAGGAAATGTAGGAATAAAGAAAGCTGCCCAGCCCATGACTGAGATACAACAATTTCACAGAGCCTTTTTTCTTACTTTTTCACTTCCAGGTCACTTCCTGGACCTTTACGCACATTTTCTTCCATCAGCTTTTGCTTCAGTCACAGGAAAAAATGTACAAACAGGACTTGATGGCCAGGGTGATGCTGTTGAGCAGAGCCCGCCCTGCCAGCTTGCTATTTCTGTCTGGATCCTTTTAAACTTGTGGATGTCTCTGTAAGCCTTATTTACACTTATTTACTAAACTCCATCTGACAGCAGACACAGCAGCTTTTCTTCCCCCCGCCTCCCCCTGCCCCTTTCCATCGCTCTGCAGAAGGACTCATGCAGGCAGAACCACAGTGCCCACTGAATGGCAGAAAATGTGATGGGAATGGGTGTGAATCCTTGCTGTTAGAGGAACAGAAGAGAAAAAGGAGCAATATGTGTTCAGAAATGTTCAGAGACACCTCTGTATGAGACCCCCACGAGCTCAAATGAGGACAGTGATGCTACACACTGGATGAATACAGTACCTTCTTCTGATTCTGGCTTTTTTTATCTAGAGTGGAGGGTGGCCCACTTAGAGGTGGAACAGACCAGCAGCACAAAAGAACACCAAAATCAAGATGTCAGGCAGCAAAGAGAAATCCTGCATAGAAATGAAACAGCCAGGAAAACCGGAGCAGGTAGGATGTAATTTCTCAGTAGGGTGCAATCACAGCACCTGCAGGAACACCATTAACCCAACACCAACCACCACCCGTTTTGCTGAACTCAAGAGCACTCTGAGCACTGTGGTGTCTCCCAGGGACTTTGCAGTAAGAAATAACATGAAGCTGGGGCACACTCAGACAGGTCCTAGAGCAGCCTCCCCAAAATGTTCATTACTTGTGGCTTGGATGAGGTCCACAATATGCTAGTCAATGAGTTCTTACGAGAGATATATTCTTTCAAAGTCTCTTTCAGAGACCTTATGGCTCATTCAGCACTGTAGATCCAAGCACAGAATGATCCAAGCAAACCCGTAGAGAAAGGGCAACATACCATCACTAAGACTACAAAAGCCACGGAAATTCTCATGGGATCATTCAGGGGGTTTTCCTTACAAAAATTTCTTATGTCTTTTCCTTTGCAGGACGCCAATGTCTACACACATCTCCTACAAATGCTTTTGGCCTCCTTTTTGTTTCAAGTAGGTAGAAATCCAGAGTAATCACTATTAGGGCAAAGAAAAGTCACAGGGAGATCATTACAGTCTTTTGAAGAATTGCCATGTCACTAAAATGTCTTAAAAGTCAGGCCAAGGGTGGACAGGAGATCTACAGAGCACAGAGGTATGGTTTTGATGGGTACCTTTCCAGTGTAGACAGCACCATCTTACCCCAAGAGTGACATTTAAACTCAGTGAAAATATTTGGCATGTATTTTGGGCATATTCAGATGCCTCCCAGGAGTCACCTCCAATTAAACATTAATTAGCTGCCCTTCTGCTGCTTTGTTAAAAGGATGCACTGCAGACACCGACGAAATACCTCAGTGTGATCGACTAACACAAATACACTTAAAACTGGATTTCTCGCTGGTATCTAATTTTGCCCAGAACTAAAAACAACGGATATGCTGCTGGTCATGATTCCAGTTCCTGAAAGAATATCTCCATCAATGCTATAATTACACAGTAATCTGAGGCTAACATACACCTGGTTTTCCCCAGACATGTTTATTTTCTTCCTCCTGCAACTTTTGTCAAGGTAAAATTTAAAGCTTTATCTGCATGCTTTACTGTCTAGTTAGAGGAATCTCTCCAGCCAATTATGGAGCAAAATGAAGTCTTGGATACATCAAAATTACCATTGTGGTTTCCCTCTATTCTTCTCCCTCTGGCCCCCTGGTGTGCCAGATCATTGGAATTTCGGCCAAAGGTGGTGCTTATCTGCATTTTAAAAACATGATTGCTTTTGGCCTATGGGGCTTTGGGAGTGTCAGTTCAGCTTTTGAAATCAGAAAGATGCCCTTACCCTCATAGTACAGTGACTTTCAAAGCAGAAAAGTGGCTGGTGGATTTTGGAACCACTCCTCAGCACTCACACAAGGATGGGATGGTTGACTGATACATTAATCAAAGCAGGGAATGCTGAAGGACACTGATTATTCCTCTATACCACTGATTATTCCTCTATACCACTAGGTCACTACAGTGGTCCCTGACATGGCTTCTGCCCTCTTGCAACTACCACCACTCCTTGAAGGTCATTCTTTGCACATGATGTTTCTTCTAGGAGACCATGTGGCAACAGGAGTTGAAAAGTCGGGAGCTTCCTCCCCTCTCCTGGTCTGCATCCACTGGCCAATCTGTAGGGGTCCAAGCAGACATCACAAGTCATCTTCCTGGACAGGTTCTGGAGGACAGCAGACAATGGATTTTGTTGGAAAACAACATTCTACAATTTTTAAATAACCAATGACTAATGAAAGGTGCACTGGCCAGGGTGATAGTGGAGATATGGAAAACGATGGAATAAATAAATTAGAAGCCCTGCTTCACCAGAAGCATTTCTGTAGTGAAACCAACCGCAAAGAGACGCAAAACAATCTTGCCAGTAATGGGCAGCATTTATCACATTCACAGATTCATGGAGTCATTCTGCACACCTGAGGCTGCTAACAATGTAGGGGGCAGGGGGAGTTACACTAAAGGCCAACATATGGCAGTAAATCTGGAATAGCTGAACAGTGTGATAAATTCACAGTAATAATTCAAGATGCTTGCAGAAAATTTTTGGGGCTGTGCCTTCCCAGCTGTGCTGCAAAGAGGCATCAAGGTAGGGGACTAAAAGCACCTTCTTGGTGATGATTTACTTGCAAAATCCATGAAATTCAGTTTTAAGAGAAAATTTCTTGCAGCTAACTCTAAAAATTAGGCATCTACTGTAAGGCAGACTGCTACAGCAGTCAGCAGAGACAGATAGTCACCTCTGGACATGACTTCTCAGAAGGAGGGTGACCCATCGCTGGAGGAGCCTTTCTCCTTCCACTGATCACACATTGAAATGAAGCTGTGTGAACATCATGAAGCTTGAAAAGGACAGAGTATTTCAATTACAAGATCATGAAAGAGAAAATTGATGTTTTAATTTTTATTTTACTGATTATTTTGACTGGAACTCTGTTTGCCTTATTCCTGCAACCCTCAAAGGCATGCGAGAAAATAATTAAGGCATAATCTCTTTTGCTTGGTGAAATATGGAGCAATAAATGGCTGTTAAGATTGATTAGGGGCTGAAGCAAACCACAAGCCTGGGGTAGATTTCACCTTGCTATTTCTCAGGATGATGCAAAGAAATTGAAGTTGAGCCTTTTGCAGGCAAATCACATGTCAAATTGGGAAAAATAAGCAACCCTGTGCACAGCTCCTTTCCTTTGGGGGGGGGGGGGGGTCTGAGTTGTTCTGTTCTGTTTCTGCTTTGTGTTGTCCAGAAGAACTGGACCAAAATCTGTTTCTTTGAATGGATGAACACACTTAAAAGGAAAATATAACTGAAAACTGAAGGTGAAATATTTATATACATTGAAATCTATGCTTTTCTGAGACAGCTAACAGACTGGAAAACTACTTCTGTCTGCCCCAAAGCAGTATCAGAGAGTTGTGGGGCTGGGATTGATGCCAGAAATCAATCAAGATGTTTGAGTGCCAGGCTGAAGTGCAAGTGGGGTCATGAATAACCTGCATGGGATGGAGAGGACATGAGGAAGTTTGTGCAGGGCAGAATTGGTTGTCAGCTCAGGTGAAACCACTGGAAATGGGAAATCCCTTCTCCAGAAAGATGCTACATCTTCAGGTGAATAAGTAATACAATCCTATGCCAAAGTGGCCCCTTTTCTTTTTCCTTTCCTTTCCTTTCCTTTCCTTTCCTTTCCTTTCCTTTCCTTTCCTTTCCTTTCCTTTCCTTTCC
>JANVCC010000125.1:4199818-4219731 GCA_025345505.1 Todiramphus chloris collaris | reverse complement strand
CCTTTCCTTTCCTTTCCTTTCCTTTCCTTTCCTTTCCTTTCCTTTCCCCTTTTTTCCCTTTTTCCCTTTTTCCCTTTTTCCCTTTTTCCATTTTTCCCTTTTTTCCTTTTCCTCTCCTCTCCTTTAAGTTATTCCATTTTGGGAGAGGGTAGGTTAGTTCATCAGCTGTCTGCCCACACAGCTGAATACCTGCTTACCTGCCTTCTCCTCCCACTCCCGAGTTGGGTCCTGCTGTCCAGCTGCCTGCCTGAAGGCACAGCTATAAATGACAAAGATTGTAGAGGTGGGCAAGCAAGGATCATCAGTTTAGTTTTTCCTGACAGACAAACCATGTGTTTGCTGCAAAAATAGGTGTGAGAAATAGTCACAGGAAAACATCAATGTTGAAAAAAAACTTTTTTCTTTTTTTTTTTCACTTAGAATATCATTCCAGATAAGGTTTTCCCCCATTGCATTGATCACAGGGATTGATTACTCCTGTGGGTAGAGGCAAACCGCAAGATTGGCTGAGATTAGATTTAGAGATAGGGGATGTGGGAATCGAATCTGAACCTGTGCATCAGTGCGGCTGTGCATTCACGGACCCATCGCTCACGGTGTCCGCTGAACATCTCCACCTCTGGGCACACCCATGTAAAATATTCTGGTGTAACGATTCCCATTCTGTGACCTTGATCCTGTGTGATCTGCAAGCTCATAGTAAGAAGTCTACAGGACATCTGTGGAAAGATAGGGTGCAGTGAAATGTGCAGTGTGGTGGCTGTGAACTCTGATGGTGAGCCAAGCCGTGCTGCTAGCGCGATATTAATATGTGGCAGAGACCCGCTGGTCTGGAAGGTAATCATGCAGCAAACAGCGACAGTCTGTCTTTCTCTCTTCTTGATCCCACAACAACCATGAAACGTACTCCCTTGAAAGATTTTATATTTTACTTGTGGAAGGGATGATGTCTAAACCCAGAGAAAGCCACTGCTGCGGGAAGTGAATATTCCTCAAATGCCACCTATGGCTTCACATTTCCCTCCTTTGCGTGCTTGTCACGTTTCCCTTCTTATCTGTAGGTCAAGTATTAATATAAAATAAAGGAAAAGATGACTTTCTATTGATCTGGAAAATAAATTGTGGAGAGAACAAAAAGTTGCAAAAGTCTGTTCTAAAAAAACTCAAAAGACAACACTGCTGTGGTGACTTTGAAAACCAACTCAGCGACTGCCTGTATCTGGACCTTTTCCTACAGGATGTGGCAAAGAAGGAAGCTGAAAGGAGGAGAAAGATGCATAAAGTAAACTAACTTTGAAAAATAAGTGTGTCCCAGAACTGAAAGGTTGAAGAGATCTATGACTGGGAGGCTCAACTTGAAGCCTTCCTGGAGATTGATGGAAACAATCTTTTCTAACACATGAGGAAAAGTACTTGGATTTGATCAGTGGCAACTTAGAGATCTCCAAACTGAATCAAACTCCTGCTGTTTTCTTGTTTTTTACCTCCTTCTCCTCCTCCTCCCTTTTCTGGTTCCCATGAGAAGCCCACCAGTAGCAAACATGGGAGAGCCCAACCTGCTGCTGGTGTAACTCAGCTTCATCCCATGGGTCTGGGGGGACCTGACCTGACTTGGCACCATGAGACTGAGTCACACAAACTACATGTGGAGAGGAAGGCTCAGGCAGTCTGAGCTGAAGCAATTTACACCCTGAGAGGAGGGAGAAGCCTTGATGAAGCATATGGAAAGGTTATTACAACTTGCAGCTTTCTATACATCCTGCCAGACACATCTATCGCTTCACCTCACTGAACTGCATCATTTAAACCCCCTTCGGCTCAGTGGTCTTTTAGTCCATATAGGGCCTAATTTAGCATTGACTTCCATTAACTTCCGGGGAGCTACACAAATTGTGCCAGCTGAGATCTGTCCCTCAATGGTCCATCAGACTCACTAACCCAGGTAGGAAACTAGTCTGTACATCAGACCCGCCTTCATTGTAGTCTGTCCTTCTCCTCTACCTGCACTATGCTGGAGTTGTGTTGGACTTACACTATTGTGGCAAGGGAAAAAATCCAGCTCTCTATTTGAAAAATAGGATTTGTTTTCTCTCTTTTTCCCTTGAAAGCCCAACATTACCCTGGCATTCTGAACTGGGGATGAAACAAAACCCATTAGAGAATGGGATGCTTGAGGAAAAGCCAGCCAACCTGCAAAGGATCAGAGAGATCATTTCTCACACAAGTGTTTACAGAAATGAGAAGTAATGAGCTGAGCTCTCCCCAACAGCTTTTCATAATACAAAGCACTGGGCAGCTGGTCAGGTGGAGAATAAAAAACAACAAACAAACAAAGAACCTTCTTTTTTTTTTCCCTTCTTTCCTTTTATTTTTAGCCAGAAAATGTGTTTAGTCCGGAATGAAGAAATCTGTCATATTGGTTAGATTCTCCTTACCACAGCAACACTCTGGAAAGGACAGCTACTCCAAACGTGTCACTTCTCCCAGCAACCACAGGGCGAGCACAGCAGAGGCTGATTAACAGCATGGGGTAAAAGCCACACAGTCAAAGGATGAGGTGAAACCTTGTTCAGAAATGAAGCTGTGGGAGAAATTACATGGACTGGTTGTAATTTTCCAGGAGCCTGCAGCCATGACCACAGCCATGAGCCCATGAGTTCACAACTCTGTGTTGTGTTTCTATTCTACTTGTAATACTGATCAGATTTATGCCCTAAGATAGTCCAGATATAGGGTGACAGTAATGTTCAGTGGGCCTGTGAGTGTGGCAAGGAGTTAGGACAGACACACATCACCTAAATTGAGGGTCTACAGTGAGAAGGATAACCATACAATGGTCAGTACACTGGAGATTGTTTTAGCTCTTTAGCTGAGGAACTATCCCCCAACTTTAGGTATTTACTTAGATCATAGATGGTTGAATGGTTGGGTTGAAAGGGACCTTAAAGATGATCTGGTTCCATTTCCCCCTGCCAAGAGCAGAGACACCTTCAACTAGACCAGGTTGCTCAAAGCCCCATCCAACCTGACCTTGAGCACTTTTAGGGAAGGGGTACCCACAACTTCTCTGGGTGACCTGTTCCAGTGTCTCACCACCCTCTGTTGACCTGAGTCAACAGATCTCTGCAGTCTCCCTCTACAGCTGATGGAAACTATAGATTATCTGTCTTCATGTATCTACCTTCAAGTGTCTACAACTGCATTGGATTTCTGGCCTCCTACAATAGCACAGATCTAGTTAAGACAGCCAATAGAGGTAAAGCCACAGGTCTGCTCATACTAGGGTTGATGCCTACCCTAGTATGATAATGATAAATCATTCCCTGAACTTGGCTCAGTAAAGGGAACCTGGGGTGACTTGCACAGGTGAGGATACCAATATTGCAGATATCCATCCAATGTCAGATGGTTTTCATCTGTGGAAGGTTATCTGGGGAAGGTATCTGACCTGGGTTTGCTCTATCTTTCTGAAGAAGCCTTAGTTTACTCCAGCAGCTTCACCCAAGAAGCCTTGGGTAACCATCTGGCTGATATACGCTTCCTATTTTGAACAGAGAACTGTGCATGCAAACAGAAGTTTCAAATCAGAGCTCATCCTTCTGACATCTGATCTAACACAGGCCACCAAAATACCACTTAGGAATGGTTTCACTGGGAAAAATTACTACGGTTCCCTCCTTGCTCATGGAAATGACTATACCACCTGAACTCATAGGTGTCTGCTGCAGCACCTTAAAAGCTTCCAGACTCATAGATCTGACAGGGAAGGTTTTTGTTTTTCCCTGGAATAAAGTTTGGTTGTTTTTTTTTTTTACAAGTCATATGATTCATTCCAGTATGATCCAGCTACTCACCACCCAACTGAGTAAGAGAGGAGCAAGTATAATCATTAAAAGATGACAAATGTAAGATCAGTAAAAGAAAACCAGAGGAGAGACCAAAATTAAACCCTGTGAATTGGGAGTCATACAAGAATCTCAGGGTATCCTGGGACTAGATCTGCCCAGTTTGAAAGAATGATTTCAACTTACAGCCTTTATTTACAAGAACTGCCCACTAATGTCCGGCAAGCAAGATGTGGATTCATGCTTATGAGCCGTCTGGCGAATACTGACGCACCTCCCACCAAAACCCTCTAATTAAATGTTAATTAAATGCAACACATTAGGCTTAGCAGACACTCTGCTGCTGAGTTATATACATACACTGCAGACACCCTTAATGAAATACTTGACTTTGATTTACGAACATGAATGCAGCTAGAACTGTGTTTCTCGCAGCTATCTAATTTTGCGCAAAACAAAGGAGGCCACCGTGCCTCCGATAATGGTTCCAGCTTTTTAATGAATACTTCCCACCATGATGTAATTACACAGTAACTTACAGGCAGGAAAGAGACGCAAGCAGAGAAAAGCCATGCGTGAAGGGAACCTCCTCTCCTGGCAGCGGAAGAAGATTTTGTCGGGTCTCCAGCAGCAAACACCCTTCAGCCACTGCAGGGATCTCGTTTTGGTCCTCGCTGCTCTTGCTGCCATCACAGAACCTATGCTTGATCTAAAAGGAAAGGAACAGCAGGTATCGCTTGTATTGTGTCATGCCAGTTACAGTCAAGATGATGAAGGGCCACAGTTGAAAATCATCAAGAGAAAATTAGAGGTGTCATACTTCAGGAATGAACATTTATGCGGATGACTCCTGATAGAGCTTCTCAATGCCATGTTCACTCATCACATACAAAATCATTAACACATTATTAACCTTTATTCAACTTGAAAGTAAGGAAATAGACCTAATTATCACTCAGCTGTAGAGTAGCTCACAATTGCCTTCTTTGTTATTTTATTTTTTTTACACTTGACCCCTTACACTTCCAGTGCAGACACTGGCTAGCAATTTCAGAAAAGAAATTCTGAAATATTTCTTATTCCCATCAAGCAGTATGTAGCCTGGTCTATGGGACAACTGAAATGCCACAGGATTTATAATATTACTCTTTTGCTTCTGGGCTTTCCTGTGCTATTCTCTTTTAGTATCCCGAAAGGAAGGTAGATACAGTAATGTCAGTCATTACAACTCCTCAGTGACGACCAGCACCTTGCACAGAGTATGTCTCCATTCAGTATCCATTCTCACCATGAAATCATAAAATCGTAGGATCATTTAGGTTAGATCATCAAGTCCAACCATAAACCTAACACTGACAAGTCCACCACTAAACCATATCCCTCAGTGCCACATCTATATGTCTTTTAAATAACTTCAGGGATGAGGACTCTACCACATTCCTGGGCAGCCTGGGCCAGGGCTTGACAAGCCTTTCAGGGAAGAAATTTTTCCTAATATCCAGCCTAAACTTCCCCTGGTGCAACTTGAAGCTGTTTCCTCTTATCATATCACTTGCTACTTGGGAGAAGAGACCAATCCCCACCTGGCTACAGCCTCCTTTCAGGTAGTAATGGAGAGTGAGAAGGTGTCCCCTGAGTCTCCTTTTCACCAGGCTCAACCCGAACAGCTTCATTGTCCTTCTTTGGACATGCTCCAGAACCCCAGTGTCCTTGGAGTGAAGGGTCCGAAACTGAACCCGGGATGCGAGCTGTGGCCTCACCAGTGCGGAGTCCAGGGGGATGATCCCTGCCCTAGTCCTGCTGACCACACTAGTGCTGGTACAGGCTGTGATGCTGTTGGCCTTCTTGGCCACCTGGCACTCTTGCTGACGTGGTAGGAGGCTGAAGTCACTCATGTTGCATGGTACTTTCAGATTCCCTGAATGGAAGACATGGCTGAAATGCACATTAATGTCTCAGGGACAAAGAGGAGGGAAGAGATGAAATAATGATAAGAAAAGGCAAAACAAATTAGTTCCTTGCCTCCCTGAGGGTCAACTGTGCTGGTTTCATGAATGTTGAGAACCTATTCTTGCCCTTACACAGGTGTGTATGAGACATGTGTCACTGTTGCATCTCTGTGTATGCATCCTGTTAAAAAGAGTGAGCACGGGGAAATTTAGTGCACCCAACACATTCTGCAGGAAGGCTTGTGGAACCAACCACATCTTTCTGGAGGGCTGTGTACACTGCAGCTAACTAAAGGACCAGCAAGGTCAGAGACTACCCTGGATGTAGTCCTAGAAAACCATCCAGGCGCGCTAAGTAAAGCAGAAGCCAGCAAGCATCTGGGGACAAGTGATCTTAATGTATTCAGATCAGAAATGTCACTAGCAGAAGGCTCAAGCAACAAAGCTCAAAACATAAGACCATGGGAAACTTTACCTTAAACAGAGGTCCTTAGATGTGAGGGAACATAAATGTCTATTGAAAAAATCTAATTGTTCCAGCCTCTCCATAATGATAAGTGGAAGGGCGTGGGTTTTCCTTGGGAAGTGTCCTCCAAAACAACAGAAAGTGCTGTTTTGTGAAGAAGGTGGAAAAATGCAAAATGGTAAAGGTTACATTGTCAATATTATTAAAAAAAGCCTTTCTGGACATCCTTTCTAGTGGACATGGATCTGAGAGCCCATAGCTCACAAGTTGTGCTCAGACCACTCAATACCAATGGAGAGAAGCTATTTTTAAGGTATTTGCAGACCTATTGCAGACATCTCCTTCAGGATGAGAAGGTTCACATTGAGCAATGTCTTTGCACTGTGTTCAGAGGGCAGACAAATGCTACCCTCAGTCCTGATGAATAATCCGCTCGCTTTTTGACAAGGCCAGAGGCAAATTAAAAGATGTGAATTCTTGAAGGGACACCATACACCAGTTTTGGCACCAAAACAAATACAGCGCTTCATTTTCAGGGCTCAAAAGGCAGCTTCATTAGATATAGTCAGCCAGGAGTAGAAGAAACCACTGAACTCAACTAATGAGGTGCACAGACCAGTTACCAAATTATGCTGGTTATTTAGAAAATTGAATGACTTCTTGTCTCATGATGGCCTTTGGGGGTTAAACTCTTCCCTAGCCACAGGAACGGAAAACATGGAATGAAGGTGACATTTTGTTCATCTAAAACCTACAACTAATCCAGAACTCATGCCTATTTCAAAATATTCCTTGTTTTCTGAGACATATGGCCTGAATATTAAGCGATCCCATTAATTTAAGGTACCTTTTTCCCCTTAGAATGGTTAATTCTTCCCTCCTTCTCTACATTGAAAGACTTCTTTGATTTTATCTTTTTTTTCCCTTCCAAAAGCATTATAATATATTGCTTGATCACAAACTGCTTAAAAGAGGCATATATCTGGTTTCCCTTAAGCAGATTTCTAGAGAGAAAAACAGAGTCAGTGGCTTTAAAAACTGACTGGTCCACATACTGCTCAGATTGATCTACTACCAGGGTGGGAAGAACTGAAAGAAGCAATAAAGGGTGATAGCATCTAAGTTAATTCTGGTGAAATTTAAGCATTAAACACAACAAGGAAAGTAAATGCTGCTCATCTATCTGGTGAGGGGGAAAGCGAGAAATTAAATAGAAAACTATAAAACACTTCAGAAAAATGGACAATTGAATGGTCCCCTATGAACAGGGCAATGCTTTGCCTCTAGTACTACATGGTGTGGGATCCACAGGGCAAGACTTATGGTCCTTCCCCTCTAAGACAGAAGTGGAATTCATAAATTAGCAGTCTCAAAATGTTGCATTAAGACTGTCCTAGTTTGAGCTAGAACAGAACTAATTCTGTTCAGTGATTTTACTTTTCAGCTCAGTCTCCTCTCACTCCCTGCACTGTCTGAAGCTAACAGCAGAATTTCACAGACAGTCTCTGTTTCCAGCAGTGATCACACTCCATGTTTAGAGTTAATGTCAAGGGTTGGGGTGTGCAGAAAGGCTCTTGCTGATACTTGCTCCCGTGCAGACCAAGGTCACTGCTAAATCTTGTGCCACTTTGGAGTGCCTCAAATGAAAGGGTCATAAGTAAAAATTTTGCACTTGTGGGGAGGAACAGCCAGGACAGGGGACCCTGAACTGACCACCAAGGGATTCCATCCCACATATGTCTTACTCAGTAGAAAGCTGAGGGTTCATGAGGGTCAAGCCTCTTCCCAACGGCTTTTGCGAAGGGAGAGGGGTCAATAAAGAGCATCTGTCATTTGTCTAGTGGCCAGCTCAACAATAACTCTCGACAGAATGGAAAGTCACTGGTTCCATGGGCATGGGAAATGTTGAAATCTAGGTCCCTGTAAAACTGCATCTCACAATGTCTTAGATGATTATGCTAAAATTGTAGTTTGAATTCAACACTATTGGCTGTGACGCAGAATGAGAGATTTTCTGAATGCCTGGTTTGTGGAAAAACCTTGAGCTGTAATTTGTGCTCTGATAGGCACCACAGAGGAACAGAAAAAACCCATACTCTGATGTCTACAATAACCCGGATAATTCTCCCAGTGGAATCACTAATTATGCCATGCCTCTCTACCTGGAAGTCCATCTATTTTCACCCAAGCTTGTAAGAATTTAATATTTTCCTTCTGTCAGATTTCACTTAAATTGGCAAATGGACTCAAAAGTTATGAGAATGGAACAACTGACAGGCTTAAGTATGCAGTCTCAGCTCTCTGTCTAGCTGAGCAGAACCCATCAGTGGTGAGTTATGACACCCAGAGCTGCAGAGGCTGCCAGGACAAGAAAGAAGCACTGAGACAAAGCTCATAATTTGGAGACAGAAATCAAACCAGAAATATCTGTGTAAGTAGGCTGAGATGCAGGGGAAGGACTGAAAAGGAGATATGTTTGAAGAACACACAAAAGTGGGAGGAATGGCTGATGGTCAGAGTGTCGTGCTGCCATCCAGAGAGACACTGACAGACTGAAGAAATGGGCTGGAAGGAGCCTCATGATATTCAAGAAAGGGAAGTACAAATCCCTGCACCTCAGGAAGAACAACCCCATGCACCAGTATGTGATGGGGTCCACCCATCTGAAAAGCACCATGGCAGAAAAGGAGCTAGATGTCCTGGTGGACCCCAAGTTGTATGCAAGGCAACAATGTACCTTTGCAGCAGAGATGGCAAGTGGTATCCTTGGCTCCATCAGGAAAAAAACTTTACCATCAGGTTGAAGAAGGTGACCCTTCCCCTCTACCAGCACTGGTGAAGTCACACATGGAGTCCTGTGTTCTCTTTTGGGCTCCCCAGTACAAAAGAGACAGGGACATACAGGAGAGTGTCCAGCAAAGGGCAGCAAAGATGATGAAGGAACTGGGCCATCTGTCCTATATGAAAAAGCTGAGGCAGCTGAGTCTGCTCAGACTGGAGCAGAGAAGGCTTGGGGGGGGAAGGATCTTACTACTGTGTATAAATACCTGAAGAGAGGGTGCAAAGAAGATGGAGACAGTTTTTCTTTCAGTGCTGTCCAGTGACAGAATTAGAGGCAATGGGCACAAACTGGAACACAGGAAGTTCCCTATGAGCACCAGGAAACACTTTTCTTACTGTAAGAGTGACTGAGCATTGGCACAGGATACCCAGGGAGGTTGTGGAGTCTCCATCCTTGGAGACATTCGAAAGCCATCTCCATAGGGTTGTGGGCAACCAGCTCTAGGTGGCCCTGCTTGAGTAGGTGGATTGAACCAGATGTCCTCCAGAGGATCCTTCCCACCTCAAACATTCTGTGAGTCTATGATTCTGAAAGGAAGAAACCAGAGATTAGATTTTGTCTGGAGAATTAAAAACCTCAGCAGCCACAAAGATTGGGAAAATCTAGGAAAACTGAGTAGTTGGCAATGCCAGTTATTGCAATAAATGCAACAGGAGGTGACCAGAGCATGGACTGAAGTCTGAAAAGGGCTGGGAACTAAAGGGAGTTAAAAAAGTCTTTCCAACAGGGATGAAAGGAGGTGGTCAGCGAGGAGGAAAACGGTCACATTGATTTTTTGAAAGGGGAAGATGGTTCATAACAGCAAAGCCTGTATTCGGCAGCTCTGTGACGTGTTCAGGTAATGCTGAGCAATGGGCCTGAGTTCCCAGGAATCATGAGGGAGCAGAAGTTTATTTTTGGGATGGGAATAATTTGGTACCTCATCAGGATGCACAGCACAACTATTAAAAACCCCAGCCAACCACAGCCCAACAAAACACTAGAGAAAGATGTATCACTGGGACAAAAGAGACATGGGAACTTTTGTGGGTGTTAAAACTGCCTTTTCCCATTAAAAGGTAGCAACCAGTGGTCGGCTCTAACAATAACTGACTGAATCTTTCTTGTTGTCCACAACTAGTTATGCCCAGAAGCTGGGTGTGCTGTGACCAATTTAATAACAGAGGTGTCAGCTACCTGCAGACAACCTGTGATTAGGCTTGGCTTCATCACACCTACCTATGAAGTGGGCACACACTAATCTAGCCAGTCCGGGTTCCTTCCTCGCTCAACAGAACAAGATCAGCACCTATAGAGGTGACTCATCTTCATCTTTCCTCACATCCAATCCCCCTCCCAGTTTATGGTGGGATGAATCACCCTATGGAGGTATCATTCAACCTCTAATAGATCTTGAGGAAACCTGCTTGACTGTCTTAACAAATCATATAACTTAGTTGACTAAAGTATAAATCCGGACTAGATGATGACTTGGTTGCCATGGTGGCTTCTCTCCATCTAGGGCATGAGTTTTCTTGGTTTATCAGATGGGGATTATCCCATCACAACACTACCCCAGGTGGCAGGAGAAGCCTTCAATCCAAACAGAACCCCATTCCCAGACGAAGAGCACTACTTTATTCAACTCCAGTTTATAGCTCAGATCTCTTGATATTGCCAAGATACTATTTACAGCCACAGGAAAGAAAAGGGCATCAACATTTTCACAGTGAGAGTCAATGGCTTGTTTGTTTTACTGGCGGTCATTGGTACGTGCTATGTGGCTATCAAGCTTTGGGGAATGAGTGGAGTCACAGAAGGTTTCAGAGACTCATCTTCACTGTAGTTTGCACATACTCCACATGAGTAGTTTCCATGCAAATGATCCTGGGGAAAATATTAATAATATGATAATGAATCATTTGCATACACTGCTGCGTATGTTGTCAGTTCAAACAAGAGAGTTTGTCCAGAGCACTCTGTCAGCAAACAGAGAAGCAGAACAAGCTCTGCAAGTAACTCTTACATTGAAAATCACAGCTGATATCTGAAAACATTGGCAACAAGCTCAACTATTTTTTGCAAGATTTTTGGAATGCCAGATCACAATGAGGAGCGATGGGGCTTGGGCACTGTAAAAATGTTACTTGGTGTTCAGAGCTTAATTTCACTCTGTTTTCACCTTTCCCCTCCTCATGACTTCTTGCATGCTGCAGAATTTCCTAAACATCAGAAAAAAGCAGATTTACTGATTCTGAGACTCTGAACATGACAAATACATCCTAGTTTTGTTTTCCTTAAAACCCACTAAAATCTGGACTGAAGTTTTAGCAATCATCTACACATAACAAAGCAAACCACGAAGTCAGCTTTGCCCATACATTTATAGGTATTTTACCTGTTCTCTACCTCTCCCTGCAACAGAACTATGACAATTTCTTCCATGTGATTTGGGAACCTTTGAGAATTCCATCCTAAGTTGAAAGAAATCCATGCTGTAGACTTACAATTTTCTTCTCCCTCCTTGGTATAACTTTCCCTGTCATAATTACTTTTATTATGGGCATAGAAAGGACAATCTCATACATGAAATATGTGCTTTGTACGCTAAAAGGGCTAATTTCTCAAAGCTGAGAAAAATTTTGAGAGAAACTGACATAAGTGTAGACAGGAAATTGTGAATGAAAATTGAGAGTCTTTTAGGAATAATTTATTAGATGGCCAAAAGCCAAGCATCCACAATTGAGGCAGAGGATAACTTTGACTAAAAAGCCATTATAATTTTCTGACAAAGTGAAAACATCAAGTAGAAATATCTATATATAGGTGTGTTATCTTTGTGTCTGTGTGCATTTATTATGTCTAATTGCTACCTCCCATGTATACAAGTATTTCTTTCATGTAAATGGAAAAAAAAAATGCATTTATGTAATTTTTATAGACTCACAGAGTAGTTTGGGTTGGAAGGGACTTTCAAAGATCATCTAGTCCAACCCCCACGACATGGGCATGGACATCTTTCACTAGATCAGGTTGCTCAAAGCCCCACCTAATCTGACTTTGAACACTTCCCTTTGAAGTTGAGGCATTCCCAAGTTCTCAGGGCATCCTGGCCCAGTGTCTCATCACTCTCATTGTAACAAACTTTCTTCCTTATGTCTAATCTAAACCTACCCTTTTTATGTTTGAAACCATTACTCCTATACTTTCACTAGAGGACTTGGTAAAAGGTCTCTCCCCATCTTTATTAGAAGCCCCCTTCAACTACTGAAAGGCTGAAGTTCTTTCTGGAGCTTTCTCTTCTCCAGGATGAACAACCCTGACATTTTCAGCCTGTCCTCACAGCAGATGGGTTCCATCCTCTGATCATTTTCATGGTCCTCCTCTGGACTCACTCCAACAGGTCATCTCCTTCTTGTGCTGGGGACTTTGGAGCTGGGTACAGCACTGCAGTTGGGGTCTCATGAATGACTTCCTATGACCTGCTCGCCACACTGCTTTCGATGCAGCCCAGGACACAATTGGCTTTCTGGGCTGTGAGCACACATTGTCCACCCATGTCCAGCTTTTTACCCACCACTACCCCAAAGTCCTTCTCCACAGGGCTGCTCTCGATCCCATCCTCCTCCAGCCTGCGTTGATACTAGGGATTGCTCTGACCCAGGTGCGGGACCTTGCACTTGGCCTTTTTATGGACTCTTTATTTACTTGGTCTTTATTTATTTACTTATAAACCCCAAATCACAGAGGGCAAATGGAAAAGGACAGCTAAAGTTTTCAGAAAGAGTGAGGAAGGTGGGGAAATCCCAAACAGTCAGGAATTAAGGATTGTGGAAGAAAGGTTTTTAAATATACTAGAATAAGAGTGAATCCGAGAATGCCAAAGACTAATAATCTAATAATCTCCAACTAATGGCATTAAAGAAGGATAAATCCTGAATAAACACATCTGTTCTATAGTTGGAGATCCCAACACAACATTGAAATATAGCTGCTGGTTGGTTAAGAACAGGAGATCGGGCGTATACCTAGTGTCAGCCAACACAGTTTTGTGGGATAGAAGCACTGCAAAAAACCCAGTCTGATTTCATTCTTTCAGAATGTTTTCCAGAAGTGATTTGGGAAGAAATACAGACGTCTTTAAGGAATTAGTGATTACAGAATCAGATTCATTGAAGTTGGAGAGGATCTCTTGAGATCCTCTAGTCCAACTAGCCAAGGTGGGTCAGCTAGCGCAGGCTGCCCTGGACCATGTTCCAAAAGGCTTTTAATCTCTCTGTAGATGCAGGCTTAAATGATGGATGACATTGACATTAAAAACCAGACCCAAACAGTATCATTACCATGTTAAATGGATTGTAAAAGAACTGACTGACAGACAGTGGGAAATCATTGTTTGATGGATCTGCTTCTAACAAGATTCTTCAAGGATCAGTCTTAGGCCTGCACTGATCCAATATTTTCATCATTAGTCTGTAAATAAATCTAAAATTAATTATGACTGAATTTGCAGATAACAGTTAGTTGAGAAACAGTTATGGGGGATGGGGCAGTCCTATAGGTCAGCCTGGACCTGTCAGTCAGCAATAGGGCAGCCTGGACCTGTCAGTCAGCAATGCCCATTCCAGTAAAATGCAGCTGCATCCAACCAAATGCCAAGAACAAGAAGCATGGGCTGTGATTACAGAACAGAACATGGTTTTCTAGTTCACAGGGCTGCAAGCAGGGTTTTGGGAGCTGAGTGGCATTCATCCATGACCTCCCAACACAATGTTGCAGCAAGAGCATCCTTTGGCTGGGTGACCAAGGGAGAAGTAAGTAGGAGAGAAAAGCAATGTTTTATTTACATATAGAACTGGTCAAGCTGGTACTGCTGAATTTGCGTCACTTTGTTGCCCATCCTCTTCAAAAGGTCATTGAAGGTTCTGGAAAATACTGCACTAGAAGTTAAGATGTAGAGAAAGATTCCTTATTAAATGAGACATAAAGAGGTCATGCTGGTTTATCAGAAAAAAATGCAGTGCCTGGGTTGTGGCAGAGATGTACCTGCATCAGAGGAAATTGTGGGTGCTCAGGTTTCCTTAATTTAGCTGAGAAAGGCAAAATGAATACCCAAAGTAGAAAGCCGAAGACAGAAATCCAAATTAGAGGAAAGGCACACATTATTAATGGTGATTAATCACTGAAACAAAGTGCCTAGGGAGGAGGCAGAATCTCATCTCATGATGCTTTCAGAGGGAGTGTATTTGCTTTCTTGGGCAGGATGCTTTCAGTAAACACATGCTATTGGTCTTGATACAGAAGAAACGAGTACATTTTTTCAAAAACGTGACCTAATAACCCCCATTCTCTTATCTTTTCTTCTAAGGCTTGTATGAATCTATGAATCTTTACCTAATTAGCTATATTCGGTCATTAAGGAGATAATGAGAACATCCTGGTTACGTCAGAATCAAGATGCATTTGCATAAGACACCTTCAAACAAGTACAGAAGCCTTCAAGATAAAAACTGAGTACTAATTGACAAGCAAAGAGGGAAAAATATCCTTTTTCTATGTCCCATTGAATTTTATTCTCATTTTGTCTCAGGCAGTTTTTGTCTTGACCTGGACATCTTTAATGCTTGTGCTTCCACACCTGTCATTTTGCTTGCAAACTTCTTAAAAAATTGATATTCACTCAAATGTAAGTAAGATGTCCTCAGCTTGCTGTTTATTGCAGAAGTTGAACGCATCACCTGATTTATTTTTCAGTCTGAGTTCTCAACACTGCTTAGAAACTTCACTTTGAAGATGTCCCAGATGGTCACTCAAAGGTAGTGGATATGTGCAGATGACTAGGTGAAGAGAGTCATATATTGGTATTTTTGACAGAAGCACAAATATTAAGGGCTATCATATAGTATCTGTGCAGAAGTTGGTTTCTGTTAAAACTGTCTCAAAGGAAGTTACATAAACTCCACAAAATATAGCATCATTGTTATATGATATTATTAAATAAGGCCGAAATAAGCATTTCAACCTTCTTTCTTCCCTTAACTAGCTAATCTCCATCCAGAACACTGCCCTGTGACAATATATAATGCTGTGGCCAGCAGGCTTGGAGCAGAATGATTCTGGGGGTTGGAGCATTAATGAAGAGCAAGTAGATTTTGATTTATTCTGTTCCCATTCATCAAAATGGTTTAGATGATAGCTTCCTGATTTGTTTTCTGCTGTTTACCTCAATTTCTTTGGCTAGTTATTAAAGCATCTGGAATTCCTAAGCAGTCTCCTACTTAAATACTAGCCAGGCCTTGAGCGGGTTCATTTCCAAGAACAGATGAAAGCAGCACAATTGTTCCAAAACAGGCATAGGCCAAAATATTCAATGCTCACAGCCAACTGCTCATGAACTGTCTACAAACCAAGAGTTATTGGCAGGCAGCGTATGGCAAATATGTTGCTCTTCAAAAAACTGTGAGCTCTTTGTGGGACACTTTTAAGTAGATAAAGAGACCAAATGTTTTGTTATGAATCATATACACCATTTCTATATGTCACCAGATGTGTTTCAGGGTAAAATCACCAGTCCGTAAGGATTACTTGGCAGGCTGGATATAAAGAGGGCTTGGATGGTGTTGTGGCTTAACCCCAGCCAGCAACGCAGCACCACACGGTCACTTGCTCGCTCCCCACCCTGCCCACAGTGGGATGAGGGAGAGAATCAGGAGAGTGAAAATGATAAAATTCATGGGTTGCAATAAAGACATTTTAATAGGTAAAGCAAAAGCCGCGCACGCAAGCGAAGAAAACTAAGGAGTTTATTCACCACTTCCCATTAGCAGGCAGGTGTTCAGCCATCTCCAGGACAGCAGGGCTCCGTCATGTTTCATGGTTACTTGGGGAAACAAACACCATCACTCTGAATCCTCTTCCTTCTTCTTCCCCCAGCTTTATACGCTGAGCATGACATCATATGGTCTGGAATTTCTCTTTGGTCAGCTGGGGTCAGCTGTCCCAGTTGTGTCCCCTCTCAACTTCTTGTGCACCCACAACCTACTCACTGGTGGGGTGAGGTGAGAAGCAGAAAAGGCCTTGTCTCTGTGTAAACACCGCTCAGCAGTAGCTAAAACAGCCCTGTGTTACCTTTAACACTGTTTTAATCAGAAATCAAAAACACAGCCCCATACCAGCTACTATGAAAAACATTAACTCTACCCCAGCAAAAACCAGCGCAGACAGGCATTGCCAGCTGGCTGGTTTTTAAACCCTTGCCAAAAAAATTCAAATTATGCCCAGATATCAAACTGTGCCTAATAAACACCAGTGCTGAGCATGAGCACCTGTATTTTTCACCCACAGGTTTCAATGTTACAACAAAGATTCACTGGGGAGAATAATAATGGTGAACGAGCACAACAGTGACTATTGCAACCAGTCCAGTAACTGGCGGCCACCATAGTGCCATTAATGGCATCAGATGAGGAAGAGTGGCAAAAGGTTGCCACTGTGTGAAACACAGATCTGGATTCACGCCATGCTTAGAGGGTATCTTTACTCTTGCTTGTAGACTTGGGCTTTACATCACCACAACAACTTCTGATAAATTTCTTATAGCTTTGTGCCCTGTAGATCACTTCAGACCAAATTTTAGCCATTCATTCTTGAATTCAGTGAAGTATCTGCCAATTTAGGATATGGGTGGACAGTCACCACATAAGCTGTAAGCTCCTGTCAGCTTCTTCATATAATTTTATCTCTATAGCAAAACAAGAGTTCATAGAGTCAAAAAATCAGAGAACCATTTAGGTTGGAAAAGACCTTTAAGATCATCATGTCCAACTATTAACCCAGCGCTGCCAAATCACTGCTAAACTATGTTCCTCAGCAACATCTACATAGCTTTTAAATCCCTCCAGGGATGGGGACTCCACCACTTCCCTGGGCAGCCTGGGCCAGGGCTTGACAAGCCTTTTGGGGAAGAAATTTTTCCTAATATCCAACCTAAACCTCCTTTCAGGTAGTTGCAGAGAGCAGTCAGGTCTCTCCTGAGCCTCCTTTTCACCAGGCTAAACAACCCAAACAGGTTCATTGTCTTTCTTTTCGACATGCTCCAGCACCTCCGTGCAGGGAGAGACTCATAACTGAACCTCACACTGGAGAAATCTTGAAACAATTAGAAATATTGGAAAAGAGGGATCTGTCCATCCAGTAGCCCAGAAAGTTATGTTGATCTGTTAGGGCTCCCCAAAGCAGCAGCAACAGGTTGCCAAGAAGATCCCCCACCATTTAAGTCAGTATCTCAACAACAAATGCTTCTGGTCCTTACCCGGATGGAGAGGCACAGAGTTCTTTGAACGGAGTGTTCTACTACCAAGGTTGGGTGACCACCAGTCCCTGGCATCATCACGTACTGCCTTGACAGTTCAATAGGAGGCCACTGCGGAGCTCAATCCCTGAAAGCCAACTCTATAGAACACAGGAATATAAAAAACCCTCTCTCATGTCATACTTTCTTCTGGAATAGCAGGTTGATTGATGCTGGGGTGTTCACCCAGGCTGGAAGGTGAACTTTTCTTCATGCTTACATAGCCTGATTTTAATTTAAGGTTTCTTTCCCCCTTGTGGGTTCTTCTCCCTGCCCTGTTCTGTGAGTTCACTGAGTTTTATGAGTTATGTTAATCAGTCTGCTGCATCTGTGCTAATTCATCATCTGGGCTTCAGCGGATGGTTGAAGCTGGACAGCTGTGCCTCTCATTCTGTACACCACAGCCTCCAGCAGCCTGAAGCAAGAGGGTGGACTGGGCTAGACCTCCTGGGCAAAACTGAGGACTACTTGGCAGAACAGAAAGGACAAAAGGATGCCCATTTCTCTCCATCATCTTGGAAATGGATCTTCTTTCCCCACGCAACTTTTGCTTAAGACACAACAATCTTCCTGAAGTCCAATTTGAGGATGGGGTGCTGAGGAGCTTCTGAGAGCAGTATCAGTGTCAACAAGCTGTCAGTTGCTAGCTTTATTCATCATGGTTACTGAGTAACTGCCAAGGACCCTACAGTAATTTGGTTGAGTTTCTTCTCTCCTAAAT
This sequence comes from Todiramphus chloris collaris, assembly GCA_025345505.1. Lineage (NCBI taxonomy): Eukaryota > Metazoa > Chordata > Aves > Coraciiformes > Alcedinidae > Todiramphus > Todiramphus chloris. The sequence continues at coordinate 4,201,579 of JANVCC010000125.1, read as the reverse complement.
GACTTTACAGTGATGAATAGTGTTTTCTGGGTAATTTAATAATATTAATGGGATCTCATTAGCTTGGCATTCATTTACATTCTTGAAGGTGTATCCCCTGCTGGCAGTGTTTGGAAAGACTGGGGTGGACAGGAAAACCAATATCCTAATTCATTCACATCCTTAAATACTTCCAATAAGGTAAAGGTTTTAAAGCACTTTATTGGTTCGGTTTATTTAATTTACATTGCTCTTTGTGTACTGTGGTTTTATTTCCTACACAGGCAGTAAAACCAATATTGTTTAGTCTAAAGTGCCCTCGAGAATGAGAATATGAGAGTTAGAAACAGTTATCAAAATGGCCAGAATTATTATTGTTGGTTTATTCTCCAAGAATTAGATGACGGAAATGCAATAATTCACTCAAAACAATTCTGTCTTCTACCAGAGCACAAGTAACTTATCTGCAGGAGATAAGCAGCACTGAGAGCACTGGTAGCTCTTATCTCAGTCAATACTCCAGCTATTGAAAAGGGGACTGCCAGGAAGAAGGTACTCATTCATATTCTTTGTTTTGATCTCTCTAAACAAGATCCTCTTTTTTATTTTCATTAAATTACATAACTCTAGGTGAAACCCTCTTCTCTTTTTTGCCTCACAGGACACACAGCTCATCATATGACATTATGCAGAGGAATAATGGTAAGAATTGTTCAAGAAGTGAAGGTGCTGCCATGAGCTATGATGCTCCAGAAGACCCACAGTGGCAAACTGAATGGGAAATATGAGTTGAAATTGATCTTCATAAAGAAATACTTCAAAAGATGTTTCTGTGGTTTTAGGTGAAGGTAACCATATCGTAACATGGAGCACAACATAATTTTCTGGGCAAAGGGGAAGCTTTTGCAGAATTTTCCTTGGGAGGCTGGTGCAGAAGATATTTGCTTCCATCCATGTTCTCCCTGATACTCACCTTACTGAATTTCTTCCAAATTTTCCTATTTACATAATTTCTCAATACCTTTAAAACAACCCTTACTGCTAAGAGCTCATACTAAAGGCAATTGGAAAATTCCTGATTTTACAAGTAAATTCTTCTTTTCAATAAATATTTCCTTCCCTTTTTAAAATAGAAATAAAAAAAAATCTTTATAAAATTTCAAATTTCAACTTTTTCTTCTTTTTTAATTCTTTTTGTATTGCATGGTGGTGAATACAATTTTGAATGGGGAAGACTTAAACAGCCTATTTCTGTGCTAGAATGTAAAAAAAGTGTAGACAAAAGGGATATTTTTAATAAAATACATTATTCGATTAAAATACTCCCACATTTTTCATCACAAATTTCAGATAGAATTTTTTTTTTTACACCAGCTGTAGTTTACCTCTAATACCAGAATAAAATCCTTATCATGCTAAAAACCTCCACTTCCTCAGAGCTCATATTTCATGCCATTTTTGCACCAGAAGAGTGAATAATTCAGCAGATTGGAGTAATGAATCATTTTCTCATCCCAAGGTGGCTGCTGCTCACAATGATTAATACTGATTTATTTATTATTCGTGACAGTCTCAACCAGGTCAGGGCCTCACTATTTGACATACTGTACAGGGTACACAGAATAAACAGTTCCTACCCCAAAGAGCTTGCAGTGGGAGATTTTGTTCTTTGGGTCCTCACCATTTGGTAACTTCACTTAGTGAGCAGCCAACCTTTACCCACACCAACCATGGAGAATAGAATAGAATAGAATAGAATAGAATAGAATAGAATAGAATAGA
>JANVCC010000125.1:4140704-4199808 GCA_025345505.1 Todiramphus chloris collaris | reverse complement strand
GAATAGAATAGAATAGAATAGAATAGAATAGAATAGAATAGAATAGACAGTAGTATATAATCAATAAATGGTGATGGGTGAAAGTGAGAAGATAATCTCATTGCATAAAAACCTTGCCAGTTTGTCCTGCCTTTGGAAAACTTATTTTTTACAGCAGCCTCACTTCATGTCACCTGGCAAAAACTGGATGATGTGATGTTTTTGCAGACAAGGATACCAGAAAAAGGCATTTACAGGCTTCCTGACAGAGCTGTTATGAGTTGAAGTTATATTATTCAGCTACTTGTGCCTGGATGTGTTTAGACTTTTTGACAGGATGAAGTCCCTGGCCAACAAGGAACACAGAGGTGAAACACAGGCTGTGTGAAATCCCATTTCTCTGCATTTATTCATCCTTTTAAAGAAAGCCCAATATTTTTTCAATATACAAGCCCACCAATCCACATAAATGCTATCAATTACATTATCTTCTCTTTGCAAAGATAACAGTTCACATCTGGAAAGAGAGGTGAGCACTGGACCACCACAAGACAATCAGAACCACTGCACCTTCTCAAAATAATATGGTGGGCTAGACAATCCAACAGAGAGCTGCCTAGGAATAGCAGGGGAAAAAAAAAAAAAAAACAAACAAAACAAAATCCAAAACAATTCTTATTTGCTTCTAAGCAGAAAGTATGGCTTAGGAGCTCGTATTTAGTAGGAAGTACTGGAGAGACTCCAGCAGAAGCTATAAACATGCTGAGAGAAATCGAGCATCTCTGTCATGAAGAAAAGGCTGAGACACCTGCAACTGTTTATCCTGGAGAAGAGAAGGCTGAGAGCTGATCTGATCAGTGCTGATCAACAGCTAAAGGGTGGGTGTCGAGAGGATAGGGACAAACTCTTGTCAGTGGTGCCCAGGGAAAGGACAGGGGGCAACAGGCACAAACTCGAACTCAGGAGGTTCTTTCCTGTGAGTGCAGCAAAGCCTGGCCCAGGCTGCCCAGAGAGGCTGTGGAGTCTTCTTCTCTGGAGAGATTCCAAACCCTTCTGGACATGATCCTGAGTAACCTGCTCTGACTTTGGCAGGGATATTGGACAAGATGATCTCCAGAAATGCCTTCCAACCCCCACTACTCTGTGATTCTTTGTTTTTTTCTCACTAACACTGAAGAAGTCTGTTATTAATATTATTATTTATTAAATGAAGCATTATTAATCTTGTTTCCCAAGCGGAGATTACATAGGCTATTGTCAAACAAAAAAGGACAAAGATATATAAGAAAGGAAGCCAGCCTTGATCCCCTGCTCTGTTTGGTCCATGACACAGGACTTTGCTGATCTCCTGGGCATCCTCCAGCCCAGCCACATGTTCTTTCCACACCAGAGCAAGGGAAGGATGGGGTAGGTGGTATCTTTTAGAGAAGTACTGCATTACTTCTTACCCTGACATTGCTCTCAGCTCTATCTCTTAACTCATCCAGCCTCATGCAAGGCACCAGCTAGTGCTGTACTAAGTAGTGTGTGATACTTTTCTACCCATCTTTCCGTCTTTTTGACAGCTGTTTTTATCCAGTCATCTTGCAGGAGGGGAGGGAGAGGGAAGAACTCACCTAAATCCAGGCTAGCAGAGTTTACCCACAATTCTCCCTCTCATCCCTGTTGTCTGTAATGAGGAATGGGGTTTCTTTTCAGGAATCCTTTGCAATTTTGTCCCCGAAGGAGAAAATGATCTCAAGGAAGCCTGACTCACACATGCTTAGGTCACATGTAAGTGAAGAGGTATCTACAGACTAGGATTGAGTCTCATCTTTAAAAGAGGGTGGTTCAGCTGTGGAATGAAGTTCTCTTGTCTGCAGGTGAAGCCTCTGTAAAGGCATCACCCTGCAGGAGAAAGATAACTCTATAATTCAAGAATCATAGAATAGCTTAGGCTGGAAGGGACCTTAGAGTTCATCCCATCCAACCTCCCCGCCATGGGCAGGGACGCCTCTCAATTAGACCAGGCTGATCAAGGTCTCATCCAACTTGGCCTTGAACACCTCCAGGGAGGGGCATCCACAACCCCTCTGGGCAATCTATTCCACAGTCTCACCACCCTCCTACCGAAGAACTTTTTCCTAAGATCCAGCCTAAACCTATTTTCCCTCAGTTTAAAACCATTTCCCCTCATCCTATCGCTGGACACTCCTGTGAAGAGTCCCTCTCCAGCCTTCCTGTAGGATCCCTTCAGGTATTAGAAGGCAGTTATAAGGTCTCCACAGAGTCTTCTCTTCTCCAGGCTGAGCAATCCAAGCTCCCTCAGCCTATCCTCGTAGCAGAGGTGCTCCAGCCCCTGGAGCATCTTTGTGGCTCACCTTTGGACTCCTGTGTATCCCTCCAGAATCAAGAGTATCTGTCCAAAAGTATTCAGGAACCACAGCTGCAGGGCTACACCGGTGATGCATCGGTACCAACAGAGTGTGTCTCCTCTACCATTTCCTGCTCAAACAAACATCATTCATCATGTTGTCCTACACTAGAGAGGACAATTCAGCACCGGGAATGCCTCTAGTCAGTGAGTCCCATAACAGGGATATTATTTCTCAAAGAAAGTAATTTCAGCATGCATTTTCTGCTAGAGAACCCAAATACCAGTTGTGTCAATTTAACCCAGTCAATAATTAATCCTTAAAATAGAAACTCTGTTCCAAGTTTATGTTCATACTCTAAACTTGGTGTTTCCTGTACCTTTAAGAAACTGATAGATCTGGGACTGTCTATTTGTTGTTCTTTTTCCTCATCTGTCTCCTTTCTGCACTATTTCCTATTATGGGCTTAAGATCTTTTCTTGTTTTAAGATTTTGTTTCTTCTCAGTTTCTAGACTCTGATCTTAAATTTTATTTTTGAGGGTCTCCAGACCTTTTCTTTCCATGTTTCACCAGAAAAATTCATCTACAGACATACATTCAACCACAGTCTTTATGTAAGGGCACCATAAAAATGTTCCTCTTTGTCAGCTATATATTCCAAACAGATATCTCAACCTTTCTCTGACATTGACCCATAACTGTCCCATTGTCTACCCAAATTGAGCTAATTTTTTAATTTTTATCCCAGGACTTCCTCCCTCTCCTGTATGCTTCAGCTGAAAGCTCCAAACATGGTATTTTCTATTGTTTCCTTCCTTAATGCCCGCAGCAAACACCAGTTTCTTGACTGTCATATAGACTCTGAATGTATATCAGCTTCAGACTGTATCTCTCTCTGATCTGTCCATCCAAGTTGTGCCTTGGTTTTGCAGATTTGCCTGAATAATAAGTGTATAATCTCACCTCTTTGACCCCTGCTGGTAAAGCAGTGCACCACGGTCTCTCACATCTTCCCCAGGGCATTTATCTGTGCTTCCATCACATATAACTTTGTGAAAGTCAATTTCTCAGGCTATTTTAATGTATCTCAGTTGACTCCACCAGTTCCCCTTCCCTGTACATAAAACATACTGTGCAGCATGTTAAATAGCATCCTGCTCCTCACCTCCCTGGTCTTCTGCTATCATCTCTTTGGCAAGGGGCAAACCTCTTTCCTCATGGACAAGATTCCTCCTTACCCAGCAGTCCTATTCCCCTCTCTGGTGTGAGCATCAGCTTTAGAGGCCAAGAGTAGCTGAGTCCTGATATGTAGGGCAAGATTCATCCCACGCATCTTGTGAAGCCTATCATTTAACCATCTATGCCACAGCTCTTTGCTTAGAGGTTCCCTGTATAGTCAGTGGGGGGAAAAAAGAAACCAAACCCAAAAAAAAACACAACAAAAAAAGATACTCCAGGGTCTAACTGACCCACTTTATTTTGAGACATCTATTCTTAACAACAAGAGGAATTGTACCCAGCTCTACAACGCTCCACTGACTATATTGACTGTATCTCCCCCAATTATAGTGGAGCTGTGGGCAATGGTTTCCTGTGAAGACATCACACGTAGATGAAAACTGCTTATATTACCAAGTGTAAAAAGAATTTGTTGCTGTCAAGCACATAACTGTTTCGTTTTGGTTTTTTTTCTTTGCCAGGGTGAGGTGAAAGCATTTAGCTTCCTTGCAGGAAGAAGCCACTGGCAAGGTGTAAGCGCTGAATACCAATCCAGAAATAACACTTGAAGAACTGACTGCTTCCTTGGGAATGAAAAAGCACAGACAGAAAATGTATGTGCATTCAGCCTGGGCCTTTTATTCAGCATCCAGAACAATTTCCACACAGGACATTTTGGGTTAATTAGGTCAGCTCAGATTAGTCACAGCTCTCTTAACGAATATTTTTAAATAGGTTTCCCTTCTTAGGGCTGTATGGAATTAGTAAGAGTCTAGTCAAAATACATGCACATCACAGCCTTTTCTGGGCTAGGGCTTTAGAAAGCTTATTTAGAAAAAGCCATTAAGAAAGCCAAGTTCTAGTTCAGCTCCCCCTGAGCACAGTGAAATAAATAGTGTCCCTGCAGCGCGAAGATGTGTCTCTGGAAGTAAACAAAATAAGGGATACTTGCCCTCTCTGCCCTTTGACTTCAGATCTCCAGACCAGACTGATGGCTGGTTGCCCATACGCTCAATAAAATGTGTCCATTATTACAGTTTGTAAAATAGAGCACTAAGGTCACACTGCCCCACAGAAAATACTCAAAAAAGAAAAAAAGGTCTTTTTTTGTGTGGTTTTTTTTTTTTTAAATCTGAATGCTGTTTCATGTCACTTGAGCCTCTATCCCTTGTCCCCAACCACCACACTGACCACTGCAACTCAGAAACAGCCTGAACTGATGGAAAAGGTTTTGTGGGATATTACAGGCTCCTATCAAGATGTGGTCCTTGTGTGCGTCCCAGTGCCATGGCCCACATATCTGGGGGCTTATAACCCTTTAGGAGCATCTCCTAGATACCTGCAGGAGACCCAGTGGTCTCTCTCTTCATAGTGGAGTACTAACACAGTTGGGAGTCATGGAATATCCTTCAAACTTGGCTACTACCAAGCCAGTGCCATCAAAGCTTCTCAATGACAATGGCCCTCTTGCTTCTTTAGCTGATATTGTAGGTGTTTCAGCATGGCCAAGAGTTTGTCATGTGTGTATTAGGGCTGGGTGAGGCTTTTGCCCCCATGGGCACACTGTCTCTGGATGGATATGCTGGTGGTCATGCCAGCTCTAGCTCTTGGGCTGTGGTGAATCTGCAGAGAAAGCTGGCCAGCATGCTGTCATGCCTTGTTGTACTTTGCCTTCTCTCCTGAAACAGTCAATAAGCGATGGTCGAGGTCATTTCAAGTCAAAATGCTGTGTCTCTGCACCAAGAATATCTTGTGTATCTACTGGGGGAGAAAGAGAGAAGGAATGGGGCTAGAAGTGTTAGTGTGAAGCCTGGGACATGGCCTGACCCATTGCCCACTTGTGTTGTCTCCAACCCTTTGGCTAGCCCATGCCTCTGATTATTCTTCTTGTCTTGCTAGGGATGCTCCTCAAAACACCCTCATTTCTAGCTTTCACTGACACAGGTGACCCAGAACCTGAAGCACCAGTGCTTTGCCCCTGTCCCTTAGCACTGGCCTAAGCAGGTTGTGCCCATCTCACTCCCAGTGTTTTTGGGATGGAAACAGGACATGGTGGCTGTTAACACTTTCTGAGGCAGTGAATGAGGAGGTCTAGCTGTCCATCAAACCATCACCTTCCCTGGGGTCTGCCAGCCCATCAACACTGGTACAACATTGCTTTATGGAAGAAAACCTCTTAATCTGAGAAGGAAGCACCATTCTTGGCCTCTCTCTGATTTTTAATGCCACCCACATGCTGGTTGCAATCTTACCAAGGCATACCTTAGTGTGCATGGGTGGTTACAAGTTCTCTTTCAGTAACTATGATCCTGTGCATATTTTTTTCCAAATGAAAAGGAGAAGATGGCTCCTCCTCCCAGGTGCAGCCTGGCTTGCAATCCCATCTGGTGGGGATGCTACATGGAGATGGAAGAGTCAGATTTGTTGCCTATACTGTGAAGATTGAAGAAACTAACCGTGAAAAAAGTCAGGCTCAGTATTTCCCATGAAGAAGAGGTTCCTGGGACAGAGAGGATACAAGGCACACAGGAGTGATCCCAAGTGCAGGTCTTGCCTGCCATGTGGGTAAGCTCTGTGGATGAACTGAGTGGGTTCAAAGCAGGTACTGAAGCATGTTCAAAGAGGAGCAATGAAGCTGGTGAGGGGTCTAGAGCACAAATCTTCTGAGGAGCAGCTGAGTGAACTGGGGTTTTTGAGCCTGCAGTAAAGCAGGCCCAGGGGAGACCTTCTCGGTCTCAACAACTCCCTGACAGAAGACTGCAGCAAGGTGGGGATAGTGTCTCTTCTCCCAAGGAACAAGTAACAGGACAAGAGGAAACAGGAGGTTTAGATTGGACTTTGGGAAAAATTTATTCCCTGAAAGGGTTGTCCAGGCCTGAAGCAGTCTGCTCAAGGCAGCGGTGGAGTCCTCATCCCTGGAGGGTTTTAAAAACCATGTGGATGTGGTGATGAGTGACATGGTTTAGTGGCAGACTTGGCAGTGCTGGGTTGATGTTTGGACTTGATGGTCTTAAAGGTCTTTTCCAACCCAAACAATTCTGATTCTAACTAATGTCCATTGCAGCACAGGGAAATAAAGCCCCAAGCCTTATTTCTGCTGGGGGTCTCTTCCAACATACAGTAGAAGCACTCCTGAGATCAGCACTGGGAGTAATCACTTGAGAGGATAACATTCTGAGATTGCATAGCTACAACCCTCAGTAACCCCTACAACGAACACTACAGACCTATCCATCCTGATGTTCAACTGTAGGCAACTTATCAAGCCTCAAACACTCCTGAATCCTGTCAGACAGCTGGGTGTAATCCCTCTCCCAAAGCATTCAAATATGACACAGAAAAGCGAGTAATCTACCAAGAATCACCTACCTCTCCAAATGGGTGTGATGGAGCCCACAGGAGAAAAGTGAATGTCCTACCATCTGCACTCCTAAGATGTACAAAGCAACCCAAGGGCAAAAAACTGCTTTCAAAATAGCCTTTTGAGTCTGATTCATTGCAGCAGGGAGAGGGGCCATCTCTGCAACTGACACTTCTCCCGAGTCCACTACCCAGTTTGGGAGTAATTTTCAGTAGAGAGAGTCAAAGAGCTCAGATACATCCATGCCTGCCTTATACAGCTGTTACAGATGTGCTCAGCACAAGAAAATAACATCAGATAAAATGAGAAAGCAAAATGCATAAATAAAATACACAGAGATAACATGACAGGAGCTGATGTCCCAAAAACACATAGCATGGTTTATGCAATCATAAAAATGACAGTCACTGCTTTTGTGAACTGCAGTGTTTCCCTGAGTTCAGTTTCACATCCACCTGGCTTAAAAGTGGTTACTCCTGTCTTACTCCTGGTAGTGGTGCACAGTCCACAACACCACAATAAATCATCTTGAGAGGGAGTCCAGGGAAGTAGGAAAGACAAGATGGATCTCTTCTGCACACAGAAGTCACAGGGATGTCCTGGAGACTTCTGGCACTTTCTGGCAAATAGAAACCTTTTATCTTCTGGAATAAATTTCTTCCTGTCTCATTGGATCATGTGCTGACATGAAATTTCATAGGTTTAGCGTAAAGCTGAGTAAACAGAGAAGTTATTGCAGTTCAGCATCCATGTGTTCATCCCTGGGTTACACTCATTCAAGTGTCCAGGAAAGGTCTTTTGAAATGGACCCTCCTGAGTGCTGAGGCAAAGCCCACCTGAAGTCGCTGAAGGGGTCAGATGCTGGATGCAGGTGAGTTGCACAAGCATCCTTCCAGCTCCTGCTGTGAACCTGACACCTCTCACCCCTTTTCAGACCTTGTGTTCTCAGACACTGCAGGGTGTACTGCCACCGTGAAGTGACACCTTTGGGGAGACCTTGAGAAACCATCTGGAAACATCTCAAGTGTGTATTTTTAACATGCTATGTCTGGGTACTCAGCTCTGGGATTTACTATTAGAGAGGCAAAGGACGTGTGGCAGCAGGGAGAGAGGAGAGAGGAGTATGTCCTGAAGGAAGGAGTAGTCATCAAATGATCACCATCTGGATACCTGAGACCTGAGCCTGTGTTCCAGCTTTTTCATCTTCCCTTCTTCTGAAATCAGCAGAAATGAGGGAAGGGCTAAACAGTATTCAGGGTTGTTCAGTGGAGAAATGGAAGTTTTGTGGAGAAAGCTGCAGTCCCCTTAGATTCCTTCCTAAGTTCATTCTGACCTTTCTACCCAGGCTTCTGCAAAGGGCACTATGTGCTTCATCAACCAAGTGAGACTTTCTGGCCCTCAACGCCTCTCTTTGCCCTCAGCATCATATACAAAGGGAGTTTTTGGGATGGGTAGGAATGCACCTCACCACCAAAGGCCTTCCAGACAGAAACATTTGAATAGTTTGTGGCCTGGGACCGCTGTGATTTGAAGATCTGGAGGGCCTTTACGCAACAGAGTGAGGTGTCGGTCACCAAGAGATCAGCCAGAAGAGTTTAAGCATGGGAGAAGTGGGAAAGAGCAGGAGTGTAGAGAAGGGATGAATGTTTAGCCTTGTCTGCAATTAGTGCAGAGAAGAAAATGCATTAATTTATTTGAATACAGGAATGGCCATGGAGCACCAGACTGGTGTCCTCAGGCACAACAAGGTTACAGCTGGTGGATCAGTGGGAGCCACAGACAGGCACGGAGGAGTATCTAAGATGTGACTCAGAAAAATCTTGTCTCCACCAGCAGTGTCTACCTATAAACTTTCTGAAGTTCTGCCCTTTCCTGAAAGTGCTTTTAGAGGGCTGTAAGTTATCACCCCCCTGGAGATTCACATTTCCCCCTGGGGTGAAGAAGCCTGTGGCATATGCATTGGATACTCTGAAGTCTCAGCTGGAAAACGAAAGACAGGGAGACACTTCTAAGAGAAGTCATGATACCAAGCTACTAAAGCTTTAGAACACGTTGTAAGCTGGAAGAGCCTCTGAAAACAGCCACAGCCAGAAGAGTTTTGGTGGTGATTCACAGGTAGCAGGACAGCAAGAAAAACAGTTGTTTGGGGGCTTCTCTCAAGTGGGTGGGATAAAGGCATTGGTGGAGACAGGGCATGAGGACTGGTGAGGATAGCAATAGCAGAAGTAACAAGACCATGGGAGAAACCTGGGAAGCAAGTCTTCTACTAAGTGGTGCTACTAAAACCCCCTCTAGAAGCAGGCTGTTTCTTGATGGTGAGAAAAACACTTGTCAGTGCTCCTCGTCTCCTACTCTGCCTCCACTTCTCCTTAATTATTAACCACCCTTGGAGAGTTCAGGAAGTCCTCTGAAAACCTGAACCTCAGGCAGAGAATTTCAGAGCTTTGCATGTTCAAAAAAAGGTGACAAAACTGAGCTACACATGCTATTTTGCTGGCTGAGACTTGATGTGCCTTGGATTCAGAAGCCGTCCTTAATACTTACCCCACATTTACGAAATTAAATTAGGCTGCTTAAAATTAAAAATACATATTTATTTTAACCAGCCTGGGTACACTGAATGAACTGAAAAGGAAAGAGGATGGAATATTACAAATGAGACAATTAAGCAAAGCGAGCAGAAGAAGCTGTATAAATTACAGCCCCATGATGAAATGGTGCTTTGATGCAAAGCAGGGGGGCTGGCAAGGACTCCAGACACCAGAGATGGTAAGTGTTGGGGCGGGGTGGTGGGAAAGGAGTTAAAGAGGAAAGAAAAAAAAAAAAAAATTAGCTCTGAGAAAATCTATTAGTATTGATTTAAGGAGGTAATCAAGGGGAAACAGTCTCAAATGGACAAGATGGAGTGGTAATGGTAACACATGAACACCGTGATCATCAGCGCTTCGCACAGCTCTTTTGACTGCAGAATTACACTTGTGGGAGAGTCTTGGTCCAACCCTGGTGCCTCCTGGCTTGGCTGGATTCCCAGCACCTGCCAGATGTGATGAAGCTCTTGGGTGTGAAGCAGGATTAGATCAGACCTGAAAGCTCTTCCCTTGGACAATGCTCAGGATGGAACCAAAAGCACACGAAAAGAGCAGGAGTGAAGGTGGCTGCTGCGGTTGGAAGTAAGCCAACGGAAGAAACCCAGCAGCTTTCAGACCAGCACCAGCGTGCTTTGCCAGAGATTGCCATTTTCAGAACAAGCAGAATTCCCAACAAACCCAGAAGCAAAATGAAGAGCACATCGTTCTCCCTCCCCTGCATGGATCACAGACCCTTGAGGCCACAAAACACTTGTGCAAGAAAATACTCTCAGGAAGGATGCAGCTTTTCCAAGGAACACTACTCACCCGGTGACTTTTCTATAATACATTTGGTATTGTATCCCAGCAGAAGAAGACAAAGCTGGCCATGGGCATCTTGCTGTGAGATGCTCAGATATGCTAAGAAATGCTCAGCACATTGCAGAATCTGGCCCCAGACATGTCAGCTGTTCTGGAATATCAAGCAAACTGGGTTTTCTTTTGAATATACTGAAAATCATAGTCATAGAATGCTTCGGGTTGGCAGGGACCTTTAAAGGTCATCTAGTCCAGCCCCCCTGCAGTCAGCAGGAACATCTTTAACTAAAAAAATGTTTCCCTTGGTTTTCTACAAGGAATAAAACACCAGGGTACTCTTGAAAGAATGAAAGTATATACACATAGCTTGACACTTTGCCTTAAAAACATCCCTTGTTGCACACAGAGCTCTCGAGTTCACAAGTTTCACTGCTGTGAGTAGGTCCTAGTCACTGTGGGGTGCAGGTCTTTATAAGGGGGGGTGGGGAGAGGGCATATGGGGAACCTGGATCGGTCATCCTGGCTCAACTGGACCTCATGGAGAAGAGTCCCTCTGTGCTTTGTTGCCCATAAAGGTGACTTCAAACTCAGCCCTGCTCACATATCACTGCTATTGGACTCTCTGTGTGTGGCTGTGCAATTTCTATGCATGCTTAAAATATGTGGTTTACATTCACTTCCTGAACAATTCAGCGTAGTTATATTTTGGTCACAACCAACTCAAATCTCTTCGGAATTAGTTTTTCAAGGGGAAAAAATAATTACCATGCAGAGGCCTGGGCTTACTGACCTCTGAGTAAGGCATGAGATGGATTAAAGGCGTGTATGGGCTTTCCATACTGATTTTTGTTTCTCCCCCTTGACAAGCAGACACTTCCACCTTCCACAAGTCCCTTTGTAGGTGCTAGATCCTGAAGTCACCCTTTCCACAGTACCCAACTTGGTGTATCAGGAAAATAAAAGCCTCAGGACACCTCTGGCTTCTAGTTCTGTATTGCTCATGAACTGCACAACCTGCCACATCTCAATTTTTCCAAGGTTCACACTGGAATGGAGGATCTCAAATAACACATATACGAGCATTGTGGGTCACTTTGCTGTGAAGGTGACAAATCAGTAAGGGGATGTCAGTGTCTTCTTCGCTAGTGTCCTGACTATTGCAAAGAGAATCCTATTTCCCAAATGTGGGAGAAGCAATGAAAGGGTAGTTTCTTCACTCCTAAGGGACAAAGGTGGATTCTTGGGGAGTTGTGTGCTCAGCACTGTCTGCCTGTTTCTGTCCTGAGATGTATCTGGAGACAGCAGTGCTGGGTTAATGGTTGGACTCAATGGTCTTAAAGGTTTTTTCTACTCTTGCTTCCTTCCTGAGTATCCTTTCCCTTTCTCTCACCCCTCCAAATACTGTAATACCAGTTTTGCAAATAGTCCCACAGAAACCCTTTATTAGTCCTTCTGTACTTACTGAAATACGAGTGTTTAGGGTTTGTTTTTTGATTTTTTTTTTAATCCTGTGGATCAGTGATTTGAGAGGTACATTTTATTACCTCTAGCTGTGTTACGGGTGAAGGGACATTTAAGTGCTCCTTCTATTTCTCTTGACATACGGGTTCTTTGCAGACCTGTTACCTGTAGGTCTGAGATCAGCCATCTGCTTGACCACGGAATATCAATACTGTGGAACACAATGTTTACTTCCAGAGCTTCCTGCAAAACCCGGTTTAGATATCTACTGAAGAAATATATATATAAATATATATATATATAACTACTATATAAATGCAAAGTGCTATTATTAAGGGGAGAAGAGAATTGCCATATCGATCTAAATAATATGCTGCTAACTGTCAAAGAGCAAGCACACTTTCTGCTAACAGGTTTTTCTAATTCTAGAGGAAGAATAACAAGGCTGGAGGCTGGAAGACATTCAGCAGCAAATATGAAAATGGGTTGGTTTGTTCTCATTCTTTGTTCCTTTAAGCTCTCTGTACTTTGCCACACGCCTGTTTTACAGAGGTGCAAAGCACTTTCACCCTAGAGCAAGCTCTAAAAGCAATTTCACGTAGCCAGCAGAGCTGAAGGAGGGGGTGAGGGGGAAACACAGTGACTTTTCTATACAAGAAAATGGAACAAGGCATGGAGAGACCTGTGAGACAAGGAGGCATCATGAACCAAGAATGCAGCTGCAGGTCTGTATCTCCAGGGCCTGTCTTTCCTCCCCTGTAACTGCTTTGTGCTGTTTTATATTCATTCAAATATATCTATTTGGATATCTTTTGGGGTCAAATACTTCACGATGAGGGAGTTATACTTTGTGCAACGAAAATCTGGTTGCTTAAATGGGTCTCTGCCCGCCTCTCATGCCAACTGAAGGTGGAGATCCTCTATGCCAACCTGTCTTTATCACCCAAAAGCTACACAGGAGGCCAGGTGAGGCTTAAAATCCAGCACAGTGCTGTGGTCAAGCAATTGGATGGTAATATTTTTTTCTGGCCTAACCATGGGTCTGCATGAAATTTCCTGTCTTCAAAACCTGATGTGGTGTTGATTGAAAGGTTAAAGGCATTTTTTAAAGATGTTTGGGTTTTTTTTTACTTTTGTACTCAACTTTTTTTTTTTTTTTACATATATAGGGCGTCCAGAAAGTAAAAGAAGCAATACCACAGTGAAACAAGTGCGTTTTGAGATGCGAGGTAGACAAAAGTACTATCAATCATTTTGCTTCGTGAACAACACACTGTGCAGATACTCCATGAAGAACAGTAGTAGATGAATCAATGCTCAAGACAATCTATGGGTGTTCTCTGTGATTAAACTGCCACATGTCTAGTGCCATGTAAGAGTACTATAAAGAAAGGCAACAATGGGAAAACACTACAGAGATGTCCACCTCAGATCCAGAGATAGTCTAATGCAAGTGGTCAGTGTTGTACTTCAGCTAACAACCCCTGACTATTCCCAGGCTATTTTGGCCTCCTCAACAGCTCTTCTCCATGTTTCAGCATCTCCCAATTATTTCAAGCTGGGATTTCCCATTTTTATGCCATGAGAGGTGAAGAGCAAGAGGAGTAAGCCAAATGTCATGTCATGTTCTTCGCTCTATGATGGTAGCTGTAGGGATGTGCAGCATAGTTTCTGTGTATATGAAAAAGAGATGTTCTGTAGAGGAACCTAAATACTGTGATGTGAGGACCTGAGAGGCCCCAACTGATGATGATGGTCATGTCTCAGGTCTGAAGGATATGCAGGATGTTGATACCCGTCATTAAAAAGCAGCTACTGAGGAAAATTGCGGTTCAGGGAGATTAAAAGCTGTGTTTTCACCAAATTAGACTAATTTGAGGTTATTCACAAGGAGATGTCAGTGGGACACAGCATGTATAGCTAGTTTGGACAGAAGCTTTAACACCCATCTCATTTAATTTCAGATAACTGCCTACAGAGTGACCCCCTCTCATTTAAGCATTGAGAATCCCTATAGGTGGTGGAGAGACACAAGTATTTCTCAGTACTCCTCATCACCTCCTCAGAGAGACCTCTGAAGTACATCTGCAGAACTGTGTCCCAAAAGTATCTATTCACATTGACTACAAAAGCATCTTCATTAACAGCTCAGATGCAGAAGTGTCTCTCGCTTCCATATAAAATCAGGGGAGATTAATCCCACCTTAGGAGACCATCTGATGGAAGAGAAATTCTTGAAGCAGCTACACAGACATGGCAATTGAAATGGAAAGTGACAGTAGCCAGGTCACAAGCTGGTGGAAATCCCTAACCAGCTGAAGGATGAGAATCCTTCACAAGACCCATGAGGGAGGTAGACTACAACAGCCATGAAAATGAAGAGAAGACAAGAAGAGTCTGAGTGAAGAGTAAGGTGCAGTGCTGAATCTTAGCTTCGGCTTAGGAAAGGTCATTGGAGACTTTGAAATGACTTTGAAAAAGTCGTTTCAGTGCTTGGGACAGGCACTGGACTAGAGTCTTGAGTGGAATGGTCAGAGATGAGCTCCACACTTTGAAAACAACTGTTCACGGAGGTTGGAGACAAATGGAATCAAATGAAGCACATTTTCCTTTTGGAAAAACAAATAAAATAAAGCCTTCCAATCTGTTACCATAAATAAGTATCTGAAATAAGTAAATAAATAATTAAAAGTGTGGTTAGGTACTGACATCACCCTTCTATTCAGTAGCTCACCTTTTGAAAATCACTGACACCACAGAAGAGTGCCAGACTCTGAAATAATGGGTGGACTTGGGCAAAGGACAAGGTAGAAATTTCCCCACAGACATAATCTGGATTTTTCAAACATTATCAGCATCCCTTTCTTCAAATGGTCCCTGATGTGGATGTCATTGGCTATATTTTATGTAGTTTGGGGAACAGTCTTTAATAATATTCTTGTCATTGAAGGCCCTGATCCGGAGTAAAACGATGTGAATCCAGTTCTTGGCTCTGGCACCACTTCCTGCTGTAGTATTAGCTTAACATATTAAAATTTATCTGCCTCAGTTTCCATTTGTTAAACAGATGCAAACCTACATCCTTGGTCCTGCTCCTTCAGACTGGAAATGCTCTGGGTTACTTCAGTATGTCAAGAAGTAGCATCCTGATCTCATCTGAGGTCCTGGAAGTACCATGTTATAAGTAACAATCATAACCAATTTCCTGCAGCCTTACTAAAAAGTTTTTTCTTCTGCTTGTCTCTATATACATATTTATGAATATTAATCCTGCCAAAAGAAAGGGGGTGGGGGGGTGGAAGGCAGAGAGAGGGGTAATAAAAATTCAGTACATCAGACTGACTTATCTTGATTTACAATAGGTAATTATCATTCTTCACGCATGGCTGGTCTCCTGTTGTGAGACAGCAGAGCAGGTGGAGCACTGCTTGTCCAATATCCTTCCTCCCAACCATCGCCTCCACCTGCAAACTCCCCCTGCACCTGCACGAGAGAGGCGTTGTCAAGACCAGACAGAAGGATGAGTGAGAGAGATAGATGGAGGTAGCTGAATAGAGGCAGCTGGAAAAGCTGGGTTTGCCCACAGGTGGGTGGACTTGAAGTCTTCTTTAGCATCCATTTTCTTACTTAACTTGCCATGGCAATAGCTCTATCTTATAACTGTGGGGGTAAGAGAGAGGGAAAAAAAAAAAAAAAGAAAGCAGTAAAATTAAAGGTCATAAAAGAAGCGTGGAATGATAATTGGATTTATTCAGGTAATGGATTAAAACTATTACAAGTACCATGATCTAAATCTGAATGGTGGGGGAGGGGGAAGAAAGGAGTAAACTAATAGAACTTGGAATTGATTTTCAAATATTAAAATTATTACGAGTAGAATTTACCAGTAAAATTTACAAGCGCTGTAGATCACGCTCACTGCTGCCTTATTTGTAACAGAAATATCCAATTCCAAAATGAATTGGTCTGTGCTAAAACTAACTCTTGCTGATGGTGGCAAGTTGTTAATTAAATGACACTTTAGTGCTGTTCATTTTGAAAGTCTCTGGAAAGATAACCTGAAGTTCTCAGCTTCTGAAATGAGTGGGGAGAGGTGAGCAAGCAGAGAGTTTTAAAGACTCCAGGGGGAGAAAAATGGAAAAAAGTCCTTCAGGGATCTGCTCACTGTGATAGGATTTTATCACACAGCTTCATCATGGTAGGATTTTATCGCACAGCCAACACCAAGCAGGGGTTAGGTGCTTAGGAGGGAAATAAATGGAGGTACTAGGGATGCTGTTCACAATCCAGACTTGCAAGGTCTTCTTGCAGAGAAAGTTACATCAGCAGAAGAGCTATTTTGTGAGTACTTCACAGAGTCTTTTGACTGCTTTGACCATAAAGGCTTGGTTTTCAAGTGAACTGGGGGATGCAGTATTCTCCATAAATTCCACAGGGGCTGTACTGTATCGTAGAATAGTTTGGATTGGAAGGGAACTTGAAAGGTCACCTAGTCCACCCCCCTTGCAGTAAGCAGGGAAATCTTCAAGTATATCAGGTTGCTCAGAGCACCATCCAACCTGACCTTCAATGTTTCCAGGGATGGGGCTACTCCCACCCCTCTGGGCAACCTGGGCCAGTGTTTCATCATCCTATTGTAAAAAATTTCTTCTCTCCAGTCTAAATCTCCCTTGTTTTTTAGTTTAAAACCATCACCCCTTGTCCTGTCAGAACAGGCCTAGATAAAAAGTCTGTCCTCATCTTTCTTATAGGCCCCTTCAAGTACTGAAAGGCTGCAATAATGTCTGCCCACAGCCTTCTCTTCTCCAGGCTGAACAACAAACAAAAAAACAACCAACCAAAAACACCAAGAGAGAGAATACCCAACTTCTGTGTCTGGGAAAGGGTCAGTCTGGGACAGAGTCAGAGATAGTCGTACATCAGAGTTTGTGTACAGGGATCTGAACTGCAAATTTCAAAAGAAATAGATTAAAAAATTATCCAAGGTCCAGAACACATTCAAGAGGGATAGAATATTCTGGTTAGTGGCCAGACAACATTGGAGATGCTTGTTCCAAATATTTTGAGCTCCCTCAGAAAGATAATAGGTAAGAAAGTCTCTGTGGGATGATCAAAAACGTGAAGCTGTGCTATCCCAGGCATCACCTACGAGTTGCATATCTAAGAGGGGAACAATCCCTCTGCATGTCTCCAGCTTCAAGAAGTAACCAACCAGACTGAGTTTGGCTCAGGCCATGTAGCTGTAGATGTCTGCAGAATCAAGACTGGACATGTCAAAGCACATTGTCTTTGTAATTAATGGAGAGATTTAGGCATTTTTAAGGTGTGAGTCACCTGATATTTTTTATGAATCTGCTTCAGGATCAGATGAATCATGTCCTGAGCTCCATTGTCTGTGTTGACTAGCTCTCCATTTACTGACTCAATTTATTCCCCATTTGTTTTGACAAAGATGTTTATTTAATCAGTTATATTCCAATCCTGGAAATGGAAGAAATTATCTCTTTTTACCTCACATTTTATGCTCTTAACCTATGTGTTCATGAGCACCAGCTGTCACAGACAGGGGAGTTGGGCTGATGGACAGGCTGATCCACTGGATCTGGTCTTACAGACCTCTTTAAATGATGTTTCTTTGCCAAGTCCTCTATATATATAGAAGCTAGAAATGTGACATCATGCCAGTGGAGTGTGACTGGAGGAGAGGCAATTCCAGCTCTGTACAGAAGCACAGACAAGTATCCTGGTTTCTATTGCCAACCAACCATACACTCGACTTCTCAGTATAGATATATTCATGTGGCCACAGGGAACAAAGTACCTACATGAACTTAAATGAACATGTCCTGAAAACTCTTCCCAGAAGACGGGCAGTGTTGTTAATCCCCTGTACTGAGGGAGAAATACTTCAAAAGAAATAAGTCCCCTGTGCAAACACATCCAGAAGATAAATGAGAGAAAGATGGACAACACTCAGATCTCCAGAATACAAATCCAGTGTCTTAATAGCAGCATGTCCTGCTTTGGGATGTAAGGTACACGTGAGTCACAAGGAGGTGTCACTTGGATCATAGTTCAGACCAAAGTCAGATCAATCCACTTAACAGCCTTGTAAGCAATACGGAAGAATCATAGAACAGAATCATAGAATCGTTTAGGTTGCAAAAGACCTTTAAGATTATCAAGACCAAAGAATAACCCAGCACTGCCAGGGTGCCAGCAAATAACTCAGCACTGCCAGGTTTCTTCACCAACAGAAGAAAGGTCAGAGATGGAAAGAGACTCTTGACCAGGGAGTGCAGTGATCAGACAGTAATGATTTTAAGGAGTAATGGTTTTAAACTGAAAGAGGAGAGATTTAGCTTAGATGTTGGAAGAAATTCTTCACTGTGAGGGTGGTGAGACACTGGAACAGATTGCCCAGAGAAGCTGTGGATGCCCCCTCCTTGGAAGTGCTCAGGTCCAGGCTGGATGGGGCTTTGAGCAACCTGGTTAAGTGGGAGGTATCCCTGCCCATGGCAAGTGGTTTAGAACTAGATGATCTTTAAGATGCCTTCCAACCCAAACCATTCTATGATTCTCTGAATCCTAAAGGTCACTGTGGACTGGAGACTGGTACAGAAATCAGTAAGGATGTTGTGCACAAGGGAGGAAACAACAAAATACGTTTAACTTCTCAGGGACTGAAGTCCTGTTAGGAAGCCTGCTAATGGGTAAGTCATGTGAGAAAAAAACAGTCCCTGGTGCTCTGCACAAGCATTACAAGTGAGATGTTGAGCTCATGTGAAAAAAGACCTGTGATGACAGGCCAAGCTTGAGTCTTTCTGCGGAGCATCAGCAGAACCTCCCTTTGGAGGAGGCAAAGACAGCACTCCTGGGAAGACTGCAGAGATGGGAGTCAGGACTGATCCTAAATGCAGGACAAGTCAGGTAGCAGTCTATTTTTCTCCCCAGCAACACCGGTCTGTAAACGTCAGTGCTATTGTGCTAGATGTTTGGTAAAGCATAATAGACCTAGCATTGTGAGCAACCTCAAAATGCTGATAAGAAACTCAAAAGCAGTGTAATAACTTGTGATGAGAAAGGAAAGTGATAACAGCTGACCTGAATAATGATATCTGAAGTGCTGAGAAGCCACACAGCAAAAACTGAAGGCATCAATTAAAGGGCCATGCACTTTGGGAGGGAGTAAAAAAAAAATAGCAATGATATGGGGCCCAGTGCTAGGTAGAGAGGGCCTGCTTATAACATCTAACAGAAAGTGTACAGTGACCATTTCTTTTCCTTCTTTTGGGATAACATTAACATGTGAAAACTAATATCACCTGTGGGTGTCAAAGCCTTTTGCAGCTGTTCAGAAACCAAGAGCACTGTAAGGCATATCTACTGATAGAAACACATCAAATGCTTAGGCAGAGTGACTTCCACCCTGAGATTCTGAAAGATGGGGCAAATTATGGCATTACCTTTCGGGGTCAGCTTTCCAGACACCTTGAAATGTGAGAGAAAATGCAGAAATGCGTGGGAGTGTGGATCTCACGTCTGCTGAACCAGAATTACACTGCTCTGGCGTTGCAAAGCTGCCTTGTGCATTCCTCTGCCTTCATCACAGAGCAGAAAAACTTCCCAGAGTACTTGATTCGTCAGGGGTGACAAAATTAGCAGCTGGAGATATTGGTAAAGCATATGGTAAAAAGACTAAATAGCTAAATTATTAATGACAAGTCACGTGCCCTTGTGGCCAAAAAAGCCAATGGTCTCCTGGAATGAATTAGGAATAGTGTGGCCAACAGGTCAGTGGAGGTTCTCCCTCACATTCTGCCCCAGTGAGGCCACATCTGGAGTCCTGTGTCCAGTTCTGGGATCCCCAGTTCAAGAGAGACAAGGAACTACTGGAGAGAGTCCAGCAGAAGCTACAAAGATGCTGAGGGTACTGGAGCATCTCTGTGCTGAGGAAAGGCTGAGAGCCCTGGGGCTGTTCAGCTGGAGAAGAGAAGGCTGAGAGGGAATCTGATCAATGCTGATCAACAGCTAAAGGGTGGGGGGCAAGAGGATGGGGTCAGAATCTTGCCAGTGGTGCCCAATGACAGGACAAAGGGCAATGTGCCAAACTAGAACACAGGAAGCTCCTTCTGAACAGGAGGAGAAAATTCTTTCCTTTGACTGTGACAGAACTGGAATAGGCTGCCCAGAGAGGTTGTGGAGTTTCCTTCTCTGGAGAGATTCCAAACCCACCTGGAAGCAATCCTTGGCAACCTGCTCTGGGTGACCCTGCTTTAGCAGAAAGACTGCACTAGATGATCTCCAGTGATCTCTTCCAACCCCTATCATTCTGTGATTCTGTGATTAAAACTTTATTTTATTTTTTTTTCATCAGCAGGCAAAGGGCAAAGAGGAATGCAGGAAAGAAGAAAGAAGGAAAGGACGGAAAAATTGCAAACTGAATGTTGATGGGTGTTTCTGAAGGCTTCTCCAGGAAAAAATGAAAACTACAAACAATGGTTTGGGTTTTTTTTTTGTTTGAGGAAAAAGATAATTTTTATCTAAAAGGAAACATTAAAAGAAAATATTGCAAATTGCTCTACTTAGGACCCTGGAAGCACAGCTGAACTTAATACCAAGGAAGGCTCTGTAGAAAGCAAATGAGGCACCAAAAGATTTTATAATTGCCCCATTAGCCTTCTTTCATCTTTCACATCTATGACACAATCAACACAGGCACCCTGAGAGAGAAAGGGGTTTTTACTCGCTTGCAGGATGATGCTCTATCATGTAGATATAGTTCAAGCTACCCGATTTGTACTGCACTCTCTCAGCCATGCTTAATTTCTGCCTCAACGGGATGGACAGCAGCCTGAAAGGAATTTATCATTTCTTTCCTTCCATCCACAAAGATACACAGACGAAGGGCATAGAGCCACTGCCAAGGAGTTGCACGGTTGTCATTTAAACTGTAATTCACCCAGAGCCAATGGAGGAGACTCAGCCTTGTTGGGCCTGGAGTCAGAGGATTAATGGGGCTGGAGTGGAGCAGAAGCTTTTTACATGCAATTCAGGAAATGTCTAGACTTTGTGAGGAACCTGTTAAATTAGAGTGGCAGGATGTTGGGAACAGGGAAGCTCTTCTTGCTCTTGGCAAGAGGATTTGTTGGTGGAGGGGGGAGAAGCAGCAGGATTGATTGCTGGGAGGTGTCTGGGGCTTGCTATATGGAGAGTGATGGAGTAGTTGGCAAGGTGAAGCATTATCTGACTCAGGATTCTTGTCTCCAAATAAAGGTGGGGCATGACTAGAAGGGAAATCATTTTGGGGTATCTCATATGAAATTGTAGCCCTATGGCAAAACTGTTGTTGACTCCAGCAACAGCTGAGGAGGGAGGAAGAAGGACTGATAAGGTTGATCAGTCAGAGAAATCACATTAGAGTCTCCTTTCAACAGGCATCCATCCTGCTTTGTCTTGATTTCTGTTCCAGCTTTCGCCAGCTGAGGCTTTCTAACAAGCACAAGAAAAGCAAGTCACCAAAAGCAGACAGACCAAGGTAACAGCAAGTCTGGTTGCCCCATGTAATCTGGTCGTGGTCTCTACAACTCTGTTTAAGACAGCATGTGTAGTAACCTTCCAGTTGGCCAAGAATTTCCACTGTTTCAACCACTGCTTCCTACTTGAAATCTCCTGCTGTCTCCTCTGGTCCCTGCTTAGTTCCCAGACTTGTGTTACTCTCTTGGCTCCTGCACTACCTCCAAATCTTCAGTTTATCAGAATCAATTTTGTCAGACAACTACAGTTGTTTTCCCAAGACAGGGTAATGGGTCTTGTGAGCAGGAGAGAAGCAGCAGAAGTTACATGCTGGCATTAGAAAGGCTCTGGCTGGTGTTTCATATGATGTTTTCCCAAGCAAAATAAGGAAGCACAATGAAGACGAATGTGAAAAAGTGGGTACGTGGAGAGTGAAGGAGGCTCAGGGAAGACCTTCTTGTTCTTGACAGCTCCCTGACAGGAGGTTGGAGTGAGGTGAGGGTCAGTTTCTTCTCACAAGTAACAAGTGATAGGATAAGAGGAAATGGCCTCAAGTTGCCAGGGGAGGTTTAGGCTGGATAATAGGAAAAATTTCCTCCCTTGAGGAAATTTTGTCAAGCCCTGGACCAGGCTGTCCAGGGAAGTGGTTGAATCACCATCCCTGGATGTGTTCAAAAGTTATGTAGATATGGTGCTGAGGGACATGGTTTAGTGGACTTGTTAGAGTTAGGTTAATGGTTGAACTTGATGATTTTAAAGGTCTTTTCCAACCTAAATGATTCCATGATTCTATGTCAAAAATAATTTAATCTGGATACACTTCTGATCCCTTTGAAGGTAGTTCTCCATCTGTGGCTCACAGGACATCACACAGGGAAACCCCTAAATAAATGTTTTCAGAATCAAGGAGGTGAGAGCGATCCTGAGGAAGCATTCTCAGAAAATCTGCTCTTCTGGTTTGGTCTTGAACAGAAAAAAAAGAAGGGAAAAGATTAAGCCAAAGAAAGACTATATTAAAAAAAAAAAATAAAAATCTTGTATTCCTATTTTCTCAAACATGTTTAACAAGCACTCATTGTCCCCCAGAGCAATAGACCCAAAACTGCAAGTAAAGAGGGCTGCTGGGTAGAAACTTTCCAGGAAAACAGTGACATTCCTCTGATACAAGCCAAACATTTTGGGGATGAACAAGAGGTGACCCTGTAGTTGCCGTATCTCCTTTCTGTGGGGGGGTGGATAACGAAGTAGAGGGAACAAGATGGGAGTGGGGGTTTCTGTGGAGAGTAAAAAAAAAGTGAAAGATGCTGTTACGCTCATATTGTCTGCTTTGCACAATTAATGCTCTGGTTGGGGATGGGAGCCCAAGACATCCCAAGAAATTCAAGCTGGCAGTCACAGAGAGGGGAACATTCCAGGGCTTGACAGATCCACGTAGTCTGATCTACCAAACAAAATCAGTCATTTCCTAAATCTTTTATAGAAGACACCAGGGAATGAGCCTCTTTCTTCACCACCTGCTCTCATTCTGTCACTGCTCTTTTAATTTTCTTTATCTATAACGTTAATAATCCTAAAGGTATTTTTAGTGGGTTCCCTAGGAGATATATCTCTTCCACTCTACACGTTTCCTTGAATACCAATAGTTGAATATCCTGATATCATGATTATCTGCTAAAAATTATTTACCTTTTTTTAATATAGTTTCCCACTAAAAATATCCAATAAAAATTGTTCTCTAAATTACCTGCATCCTGTGAAAGTGCCTGTGACACAAAATAGTTTTTAAAATGTCATTTGTTGCTGCTAAATTTTCAAAT
Organism: Todiramphus chloris collaris; assembly: GCA_025345505.1. Taxonomy (NCBI): domain Eukaryota; kingdom Metazoa; phylum Chordata; class Aves; order Coraciiformes; family Alcedinidae; genus Todiramphus; species Todiramphus chloris. The sequence continues at coordinate 4,176,715 of JANVCC010000125.1, read as the reverse complement.
TAGATGCAAGTTTAATGAGAATTATTGCTCCAGACAATCCCATATGAGATTTCCCAAACTTTTATCTGTTGGTATTTGCCAGCTATGATCATGTTTCATAAATCAGAATGCAGAACTGTTCAGTAGTTTTAAGTGTGAAAGCTCATTTGCTTGTTTGTTTACCAAAAAACAAAGAAAAGCCTCTTTTTACTGAATAGGCATTTTACTGAACAGCGTTCAAACCTCTGCTGTTCTTAGTTTTCTCACCATGACTAAGTTCAATAACTGTATGTTAGGTGCATATTTTGTCATATTGTTGCTTCCTAATTTTTTTTCCATCCATGTTCTTGAAACCTGCCACTCGTTAACACAGCGTTCACGACTGGGCATGTTTGTCTGACTTTGGTCTCTTGAGCATCTCTGAGCCCATGACAGCACTGCAGCACTTCACCTGTGGCCACACAGCTTCTTAATCATCTTGTGCACGACATTATCTCAAGGCTTTTTTGGTGACCAAAATAAATCCACCAAGACTTCGTCTCACAGCCCTTTGCAATGGCTTCTCATTGATTATCGAGATCATAGAATTATAGAATCATTAAGGATGGAAACAACCTTCAAGATCATCAAGTCTGACCATCTACTAGATATTATCAGGACCCTGTCCTGAAGTGCCACATCTAGATGTTTTTGCCCTCCAGAGGAGACACTCCACATTGCCTTATTTTCTCTATTGCACCACTGCAGACAATTTTCCTTCTATGGAAATCACACCTTCCTGGGCATCCTGTCCCGAGCTCATCTGATACCTTTTTAAAGCTATACCTTGGTACTGAAGGCACGTGTTTCTATGCCAGAATAACTATAATTAGTAATTCCAGGAGCAAACTGGAATCTGGATATATTCTTGCAGTGTACTCTGCATTGCATTGCTATTACATTAATTTATGGCATTCAGACTGCAGTCGCATCCAGACACTATCAACATATTGCTAAAGGACAAACCCTTCCCCAAAGAGCTTAATACTGTACGAGTTTTATCATATTGCTGAACATCAATTATGCTCCAGCTGCTTTCCCCACAAAAGTTAACAACTATGTTCTTTCCAGACAGGGTCTCAGGGAACTTTCTCATATCTAAAATAAGAATTCTTCAGAAGACTGATCTGATTCCAGATTATCACAGGACTGGAGAAGCACTGACCTTGCACTTTCAAGATTTGGCATAGAGTGTAAAATAGCACCAAAACTTGTTCTCTTTGCTCTTCTCCCAACAGGAGATGCTTTCTCCACCTGATATTTCCTGGGCAGGCAAAGACTTTCAGGAGAAGAAAGAGAGGACAGGTAGAGCAGAGAAGATAAGACCGAAGCGATATAAAATGAAGCTACAAGGTGCCCCCAGCCCTGCATAATCAATGTCCTAAATCAGCCAAAATGTTCTGTCTGGCTTCAGAAAAAGCAGCACTTTCAGGAGGTGTTTTGTTTGCCTACTGCTTGGCCAGAGAGAAACTTGACAGTTCGGAGCAGTAGCTCAAATTAACAAGTGTCTGTGTGCTCACTCTGCAGGAGAGGCAACAAGCAGGCAGAGAATTTATGTGCTAGTGAAAATCACCTTATTATTTTCAGCAGTAAATTAAACTCTGCAGACTAAGCACTCGCACACCTTGGCTCACAAGCATCAATGCACGCTTCTATGTAAAGGGGCGTGCATATCCATGCTGAAATGTTTGCATAAGAACACAGATTATGTCCCGAGAAATACATTCACAATGTCATGCACAGGTAAGAATAAGTCCCAGCATGAAGATGCAAAGCAGTAATGCAAAATTTCGGACAGCTGCTTTGCAGCTACGTGGCTGCAGGGAAATATCTTTTTCTAATAGTAATAACCAAGTTAATGACTTCTTCAAAGTATGGGATTCATTCAAACACGGGGGAGCTCAGAATCACAGAATCATAGAATAATAGAATGATTTGGGATAGAAAGGAAGTTTAAAGGTCATCTAGTCCAGCCCCCCAGCACTCAGCAGGGACATCTGCAACTAGAGCACATTGCTCAGAGCCCCAGCCAACCTCACCTGGAATGGTTCCAGGGATGGGGCATCGACCACCTCTCTGGGCAACCTGGGCCAGGGTCTCACCATCCTCAGTGTGAAAAAATTCCTTATCTTTAGTCTAAATCTCTTTCAGTTTAAAACTATCATCCCTTGTGCTGTCACAACAGGGTCTGCTAAAAAGATTTTCCCATCTTGTTTATAGGCCCCTTTAAGTACTGAAAGGCCACAAGAAGGTCTCTCTGGAGCGTTTTCTTCTCCAGGCTGAACGACCCCAACTCTCTCAGCTTGTCCTTACAGTAAGGGGGTTCCAGCCCTCGGATCATTTTTGTGGCCTTCTCTGAACCCATTCCAACAGGTCCATGTCTTTCTTGTGCTGAGGACTCCAGAGATGGATGCAGTGCTCCATGTGAGGTCTCACAAGAGTGGAGTAGAGGGGCAGAATCATCTCCCTCAAGAAGCTTCTTTCAAGAAAGTTGTTATTTATTTATTCTAATAACTGCTAAGACTCATTCCTTCAGAAGTCTAATAATTACAGACTAGATAGGCTAGAAACAAGCCGATGCTCATCTGTGGACAGCACCGTCTGAGATAACTCCTTCAACCCACATAACTAAAATAACTGCTTTTTTTATTTTATTTTTTTTTTTTAAGAAACATAAGTCTTAGATCTGTGGTTCTCTCAGCATGTTCCCACCTGTCAGCTGGGTTGTGGTAACTCTGAGTCCGTATGCTTTCCTCGTTCACCGTGGTTCGAGCTAAATCAAAGAAAATCCCAGTGGTACTGGGCTAAGAGTACACTCAAAACCAGTTACTGCAGCTGAGCTCACAGGCTCACAGCTCTTCTGAGTCTCAGGACCAGGCCTACAGAGGGATCTCTGCCGTCTCTGTGGTTACATACTCATAGTTTCAGGTGTTGAAATGTGACGCAGTAAAGGAATCGGGAGTTCCTAAGTGTGCAGGGTCCATTATCTTCACCAGCACTCAATTCAGCCAACACCACCAAAACAGCTAAAATGAGTTGGTAGCTGCAGAAAGGCATATTAGCATCCATGTGCCAGCTTCAACTGCATTTTTTTGTGGTTGTTTTGCACCAAAATAGCTTGCCCGCATATGGTAGAGATCATCCCAATGATTTATCTATCTCATTGCCTTCCCAGTCCCACAGCTGATGAAGATGTGGGGAGGAAGCTCATGTAAGCATCAGAAAGAGGCAAATTGGGTTTTCATGGCCCCATGCTACTTTATCCAATTACGCTTTCCCATGCGAGGACATCCCACTGGGGTCTCACCCTTGGATTCACTCTTCTTAATGACATTCAATCATTTTGTGCTGAAGACAGTCATTTTCATAGCTGCTTGCATAATAAATTCAGAGTTACATGCTCACTGGTTCTCTAATTATACCCCATTCCTGCAAAACAAAATGATTAAACCGAGTTTCAACTGAAAAAAAAATATTGTGAGTCAGCAGTTTTAGTTTACTGACAAAGTTTGAGCATATGTGGGTTTGTTTGATGTTTTCTTTTGCAAATTGGAAGCTCACTATGTTTAAAGGTTAAAACAGGGAAAATTATCGGGCCAGTGGATAATTGTCCATTAAGTTTGCGGGATATTTTGTATTCTGCTCTGGCCTAAAAGGATCTCAGTGACCTTGGAAAAGTTAATCTGCATCGAGTTTGAAGTTTGTGATACATTGCTATGCAGAGGCAGTAGGACCCATTTGAAAACTAAGTAAGTTTTGGACCTGGAGACAGTACTGCTCCTGAAGGAAAATAAATAAATAAATAAAAATTCATTCAGTAGATGCCTGGTAGATAATGGACCATGAACCATTCATCCATATTTAGGTTAGTCCAGTCACACACCTCAACTTGATATAAAACCCATAAATTTTCACATTTGTGAGATTATTAGAGATGTAAATCTGTGAGGCTCCAGCAGAGGCAGTGAAAACTATCAGACTTATGATCAGAGAGATTCGGGCTCCTGCTATTTTAGGTAACCTGTTCTGAGAATTGCAACTGACTGTTGGCTCAGAGATTTTCTGAATATCTTTGGTTGTCACACTTTATTGAAATTACCCTTACTCATTCTGCAGTGGGTGGTACAGGTTGAGGGTATAATTCTGGGTGTTACAGGTTGAGGGTATAATTCTGGGTGTAAGGGCACTGGAATCAGTCATCCTAGGTGCTAGTTGTTCCAACTAATTGCAAGACATAAACTAAACATGGTTCAGAGACTAAATTCAGTTGAACAAGGAAAAAAATAATCCCAGGAACAGGCACAAACAATAAAGCTTCATCAGGAGGGGTTTGCCAACCTTCCTAATCCATTCACCAATGTCATACCACCCTTCTGTAAGTGGTCCCAAAGCTCTCCAACACTTCTAGCTACTGGAGCTTCAAGATCCAGGACAACATTGTCACATCCAGAACAAGTGCATCAGGAGTGCACATACTCCCATGGCTATGGTGTGGACACCCAGCCAGCCCTTACCTCTGCCCATGTGCCATTCAAGGGAACCTTTTCACTTAATCATTTGTGTACACAAGCAAGAAACCAGGAACAAAGAAGATGCTTAACTTACAGGTCTTCCCCTGCATAAACAAGTGATAGTCCCTTCCAACACAAAGTTTTTGGTTAAAAACACCTATGCAACCAAAATTAGAGGATTTTTCTAGACAGAAGCTACACATCCTGACAGGGTTTCTACTGCAGCTCAGGAAGACATTTTCAAGATATCTTTAAATTAATGCACTTGGATACAGCCAGGAGTCTGTCTGTGGTAGCAGGGAGCTCGATGTGGGTTTAATCACCTAAGATAAATTAAGATTTCCTAGCAAGTGTCACTGCATCTATTGCAGTTTCTGTACCTGAGCAGGTCATTTTGGAACGCTCCTCTGCAGAGGTAGCAGAGCAGACTTGTCATGCAATGTGGTTCATCTCACCACATGTACAGGGTAGGTTTTGTCTAATCAAATAAAGACAAAGATGAGGTGACTAATGTCCTATGAACCCCTGGCTCTACTGACTCACTCTTCCTTGACCATAAAGGGAGCCAGCAGTGATGGCCTCTCATATTGGCACCAGTACAGACATCCATGCTTAGTCATGCAAATCCTGCCCTATCCAAGGCCAACGCATTTAACCTGTCTTCTTTTCACACCCACACAGAACATATCTGCCCTTACACATCCATTTTGTTTTTCTCAACCTTCACAAAGATATTGCTTGCTATTATGGTAGACATTAACAGGGCAAAAAGCCCATCTCCCATTCCTGCTGTCAGAGTATTTCATAACTTAGTAGGGTCCCCATGAGTTGAGATAGAGCTCTTTAAACTTGTGATGTCTGGCAGTTAAAAACACATACTATCTGCGAGAGCTTGGTTTGTACAACTGCATTCATGTCCATCCTGTATGGACCCAGTGAGCAAAGACCAAGATCAATAAGTCTGACACAATCCACAGAACAAGGTAAAAACCAAGTAGAGGTTTGTCTTCTGGGAGGGCAGTAGGTACATCTGCTGTGGCAACATCACCTTGGGCTGAAGTTGCTAGTGGTTACAATGGGAAAATGGTTTTCATGTCTCCTCCGTGTCTCACTCAAGATCTCCCCTCGAAGTGTCATACTTCCAGCTCATTCATTTTTAAGCCCCTACTGGAAAGGTCCTTACTCCCTGTGGGCATGTCAATGAACAAAGCTAATGAACAAATGAACAAAAGTTAATGGTGATCATTACTGCATGGAGGGAGGATCTACGCCATCAGAGTTTGTTTCCTACCGCTGTCTTCTGTCACCACCCATCCCTCATCTTTGTTGCCTTTCAACATTGTAAATTCTTCACAGCACAGAACTTGCTCTCTAATTTGTCTGTTAAATGTCTAGTCTACAAATTAGTCCCAGCCATCCTCATTAACAGTAGCTTGTACTTATTCCTTCATAAACTGATGGATGAAAAGCTCTATGAAAGTGCAAAAAAATATTATTTCCCCCAAGAGAAGGGTTTGCAATGTCATTGCTCCGAGCAAGCCAGCAGACTTTCCCATCTAACTGAAATCTACTACAGTACAACACTGTCGCCAGAAGCATATCTTGTTTTCCTCTCTCTTTTTTCAATTTTACTTTATCTTCTGATTGATTCGCTTATGAAATTTAAGGAGATTATGATTTTAACTCTTTGGTTTTAGAGCCATGAGCAACAAAAGCTATGAGCACTGCCATCTGCAAATTGCAAGAGACATAAAATAGTGTAAAAGGAAGGAAAATTAAGCGTTTTCCACTTAGCAGTATATTTCAACAAAAGATTAATTAGCTGTCTGACACTTGATGCTTATTGTTTTCAAATCCCAGGCCTGCAATTGCATATCTAGCTGAAAAGCATCATCTAATCAAAGAGGGGATAATCTAACAAGAAACCACTCGCCTATGTCTTCCTGACAGTTTATTCATGCACGTGCACTCTAGAAGTGTCACAAGAACAGAGGACCACTAACCTGATACACATCTGTGTCCGTAACAACCTCCTCAGACAAACTGTGATTCACTGACCTTTATTTCAGTCGAGAAAAAGAAGTGATGATGCCATTGCACAAAGACTTGAGACGGCTCCCAGTCCCAGAGCACAGCTCTGCAAACTCCTATTCCAGAAAGAGGCATTTGGGTGAGAATAGAAGAGAAAGTCTAAAAGAGGAGAGCAAGTGAAAGGGAGATTGTTCGGGTCACAACATGCCTGATTCCTAAGATGTGATGGATAAGGTGAGAAGTTGACATAGTGGTCCAGGAAATTCCTCTTGCCCACCTTCCCGTGTATGTGAGACATATAAAAGGGTGAACCAGCAGCAGAGCCATGAGACTACACTGCAGACAACAAGTACTTTTTACAAAAAAAATCTAGACTTCTTTGAACTCTATTAAATCTGTGCTTCACTGGTTCTAAACCTGCCCAAGCCAACCTGAACAATTATTATTATTATTAACAGAGCACAAAGTGAGAAAAGAGAGGGGGTTTTTTATTCAAATAGGTTATTCTTTCCCACAGCTGGCTGTGCTGCAGAGGCCTGGCAGCAGCTCACATTAGAGGCATTACTGATTCCTCAGAGCTTTTCATAGGAGAAGCTTACTTTGACATTCTCATCAACTATCCTCTCCCCTAATTATTGTCCAAAGATTGGATGATGTCCCCTCGTAGCAATAAGTGCATTTTTAGCAGCTATCTATGCAGTTCTATTTTCGTGTTAGGATTTCTCTATAGTATTTCTGTTTCCTTCTGTCTATCAAATAATTTTTATGGTTTCAATGAGACTTTCCTCTTCTTTCCTTCCTAGCAGAGAAAAGTCAGCTGTGACTGTATAAATCTGAAAAGATTCAGTGTGAAAAACTTATATAAAGGACATTAAAATAAAAATACTGGGTCTGATCAAAAAACAATTTCAGCCCACATCCTGACTAAAAGTAGGTACTGAGGACAAAAACAAGGTAGGCAGACACTGATACTACCCAATATATTAATAACACTCAATGGATCTTTTTTCCAAGAGTTTATCCCTAGAAAAAGCACTGTCCTGTGGCAAGGAGTGCCACAGCTCAACCACACACTGACTGTGAAAAACCTATTGAATTCTCTGTCACTACCTCCAGATCCATCATGATTTCAGTCTGATAAACCACTTCCCCAAAGTGTCTCTCTTCATAACATCATATAATTATTGCTGTTGGAAGAGACCTTTAAGATCATTGAGTCCAATCATTAACCCAGTACTGCCAGGTCACCACTAAACCATGTCCCTCAGTGGCACATCTACGTGTCTTTTAAATCCCTCTGGGGATGGGGACTCCACCGCTGCTCTGGGCAACCTGGGCCAGGCCTTGACAAGCCTTTCAGGGAAGAAGTTGTTTCCGATGTCCAACCTAAACCTCCCTTGGCACAACCTGAATCTGTTTCCTCTTGTCCTATCACCTGTTACCTGGGAGAAGAGACTGACCCCATCTGCCTCCAAACTCCTGTCAGGGAGTTGTTGAGAGCAAGAAGGTCTCCCCAGAGAATCCTTCTCTCCAGGCTGAACAAGCCCAGGTGCCTCAGCCACTCCTCACGAGACTCATGCTCTAGACCCTTCACCAGCTTCATTGCCCTTCTTTGGACATGCTCCAGTATCTCAACTCTGAAGTATGCACATCTATTGAATCTTTTCTGTTCTACTGCAGCTGTCCCTTACCATCCTTCTGTCACCTCCTCTGAGCCTTTTCCATGGCTACTAGAGACTTTTGAGAGGAGAGGACAAGAACCACACAGCCCAAAACACATCTTCTCAGTGGCATTCCGATCATTTCTGTTTGGCTTTCTATTCCCTCCTTAATAATCCTTAATGTTTAATTTCCTTTCTTTTTTGATTGCTGTAGAACAATGAGCTCATAATTTCATTCAACTGCCTATTAGAAGGCCCAAATGTCATTCCTCTGTAGCAGTAATCAGCTCAGAGCCCATCACAGAGTTAGAACTGTTGTTCTCCTTGTGCACAACATTCGTATTTAAAGCCCCTGAATTTCACCTGATGTTTTATTGCCCAGACATCCAATACAGTGAGGTAATGCCAAAACTCTTCATAGATGGTGTCAGGAAGCTGCAAGTGTGAGGATGATCCACAAGAGAAAGGTGAGCTGAAACACAAGGGCAACAGCAAGGCAGTTAGAGACCTCACCACCAATAATAGTTTTCCTATATGTGAGATTTTCTGGGTAAAATTGACTCCTCCATCTTCCTTAGGAAGAGAGCTGGAGATAGATTATTTCTGGTCCTAACACATCACTCCCTTGGGTTTTTGTTTTGATTGTGCTGCCTTATGTAAAGATGTGCATTTGAACTTTGCAGTCTAATTGAGCAGTTAACAGCCTGGTCACCTGACACTGATGACTCAGCATCATGATTTTATAGTTCATTTTGATGGGAAGTGTCTGAGGTACCAGGTAATCTTGTGTGTTTCTACTGAAGTCCCTTCTCCCAAGTATCAAGCAATAGGATAAGAGGAAATGACCTCAAGTTGTTCCAGGTATGGTTTAGTTTGGACATTAGGGAAAAAATCTTCACCAGAAGGGTTGTCAAGCCCTGGACCAGGCTGCTCTGGGAAGTGGTGGAGTCACAACTATCCCTGGAGGGATTTAAAAGCCATGCAGATGTGGTGCTGAGGGACATGGTTTAGTGGTGGACTTGGCTATTCTGGGTTAATGGCTGGACTCGATGATCTTAAAAGTCTTTTCCAATCTAAACAATTCTATGACTCCATGACTCTGAAGTATCATAGTAGTTGTGTTTGCTCTCCATGCCAGAGAGTGTTACAGAGAAAACCTCTCAGTTTTGAGCCGAACACATTGTCCAGACAAGTATAAACCCCTGCCATGTAGCCAGATTCAGCTACCTACAAATCCAGTCCCTACAAAGTTAGTCCCTCGAGATGGGTGATATTAGGACTTTTTCAGGCTGGACCCCAGCAGTCTTTGAAGGAGATGTGCATCATGTCTTCTGGTTGACGATGTCACCAGAAGTTTAGACAAAGGCTCCACATGGTGGTAGACTCCTCTGCAAACCTGGTAGGTGAGATAAATGCGGATGCCAAAAGCAAGATACAACCAAGCTTTGCCTTGTGATTAGCAGCTAGGACAGCACCCCCCAGATGCCCAGGACCTCATTCATGGAGATCTTTGTGGTTGGGAGAGTAAATGCCACAATTTGGGGGCCAGTTGGTACATTAGTGTCAGCACAGCTATTCAAGTGATGCACTCGGAAGCCACACAGGCTGCATGACACTGGGGAGACAGCTGAGTCCCATCCAGGTGCTGCCACTCTTTTTAATGCCTGGCAGCCTCTCTGCAGATGGCAGCCAGCAGATGCTGACAAGGCAGCATGAGTTGAACTGGAGAACCTTAGGTTCTCCTGACTTGAGGATAGCTTCTTCTCAGATGTTCTGAGTTGATGTCAAAAATTCAGAACAGAGCTATGACTGCCTACACGGGAAGAGGCAGCCCAAGGGTGGTGTGTTCACTGTGCTTGCCCAATGTGAGGGCAAATTGCTAGAGACAGGCATCAGTCCACTCTTCCAGTCTTTGTGTTGATTGCTTTACTAAGTAGTGGTGTTAACAGGTCCCAGCTCTACTTTTGTGAAGGGATTACAGAGTAGCTTTCCACGCAGCAGGGCAGTGAAAAGCTTTGGTTCACAGAGTATGAGGTGCACACACACTGAAAGAACAATGGTCAGAGGATCCTCCTGGGGAAAATGTGCCCGTGAGATCTGTTCTGTGAAAGACCATATTGTCTTCATGTTGTTCTCCCTTTAGTAATAATACAAGAGGAACCCCAGGAGAAGCAGAAGAACATTGCCCCAGCACTCTTTAAAGGGATTTGGTACAGGTAGGAAAATTATTCGTGTTATGCAGAAGGGCATACAGAGATGGGCATTTGAAAATGTGCTGGAAGCTGGGTTATTGCAATGCTGTTACTAATGACTGTAATACATCATTTCAACTTGTTGATTTTTCTTCCTTAAATTTTCAGATTATCCGGCTGTCGCGTATCCTCCACCCATTCTGGGAGTAAACAGAGACATCATGTGCCTGAGCTGAAAAAAAAAAGTTACTTTCAGCAGTGACTAACTTGTGGTTTCTTTGGATTGTTTTGGGGGTTTTCTTTCTTTTTTTTTTTCTTTTTTTTTTTTTTTCAGAAAAGCCAATCTTTCAATTTTACCTTTTGATTTTACCTTTTCAATTTTCTTCTGCAATTTTACCTTTGCAACATCTCAACGATTTATGAAAGTATTATTTCTATTCTAGAAATACGACAAATGGTGTCAAAGAATAGTTAAAATCTCTTGCATAAAGTTACAGGGGAAGTCTCTGAGAGGGCTCAGAGGAGAAACTGCTTCTCTGGAGTCCCAACACTGGGCACTCAACACGACCCAAAACAGTGAGCTCAGGCTACATTCCAGCATGAGGGGACTTTTCTCACACCTTACTGAGATCCCAGGCAGAGGACATTTCTGGCACTGCTATGGAAAAATCTAGCTTTCCTTGCCCTTCTCCCAGCTCCTTGGAGAAGTCCTGCAATGCACTGCCAACCCCAGCTACAAAAAACTGTGTGTGGTTCGATGATGAGAATACGTCAAGAGAATGCAGGAAAATATCTCAGCAGACCCCAGTAAGAGGCCGTGGGTCTTGGAAATTCTGCCTGAGGGTCCTCTGTAAAAAAAAAAAAATACACAAGATCTGGATCTATCTGTCACTCTTTCCTTCTTTGCTTTAGAAGTCAACAACCCCTTTTGTCACTCTGACAAAGGCTTTCAGGTTTTTTGTCAGGGAGCAGCTCTGTTTTGAAAGGGCTGTGAATCACATCCATCAATCTTCCAGAGAAAAATAACCAACAGATGGCCATTAAAGATCACGTGGTTCCACTCAGATCAGGAGATGCAGCAGAAAATGGGCACTCCTTTTCTCTTGGTTGTGATTCTTTAATGCAGTCACGCGCTCAGCCTCATCCATCCTAGCAGGAAACACATGACAACCCCAGTGCTTTGTGTATGGTACCAAAATCAGCACATAAAGCTCCTGCCTCAACCAGAGAAGAGTATTTACCCCTTGAAACCAGAAGGAGAAAGAGAGGAGTGTATTCAAGTTGCATAAAAGAAATACAAGATTGCTGGGAGCCAGATAGAGTCTGGTCTCCATACTTGGTGTGCAACCTGCAGCTATCTCTCAACCTGCCACCTTCCATTCCCAACAACAAGAAGAAGCCCCATCCATTTTTAATGCCAACAGGTGTGAGAAGCCTCAAAATGAAAATCAGGCATCTCTTCTGCAGACACTTTCATCTGAGCTTGCTGTGATCCTTCAAGGCACCAACTAATCAGTCATCACAATAAGGGATTACTTGGGGAAACAAAAGTGAATTCTGATTATTTTTTCTTTGGGCAGCTAATTTTTTAATCCCAGACTACTACAAAGGGTGGACTGTGTCTCTGTACATCTATTAGGCTCCTTTGGTTTATGGCTACACTATGCTGGACCTAACCAAGGTGGGAATCCAGAGCACACCAGAACTTTTTCCCTCGTCACCTTGCCTGCTGGAACTCAAGCTGCTAATGGTCCCTTGTTATCATGGAGAAGGGTGTTTTAGGGGCTTTTTTAAGTCAGAGTATCCAATTCTAGTGAAATGGGGTCATGTGATGACAATGCCAATGAGAAGCCATTCGATGCTCTTATGACAGCTAAAAATTTAACTGATCATAAAATGATGGTGCTTTGCTGGAAAACTCATAGGCATGGGGGGAGGGATTTCAGGTAAACATTTCTCAACCCAAAGGGTTGTCAAGCCCTGGCCCAGGCTGCTGAGGGAAGTGGTGGAGTCACCATCCCTGAAGAGATTCAAAAGATATGTGGATGCGGTGCTGAGGAGTAGGGTTTAGTGGTGGACTTGGCAGTGCTGGGTTACTGATTGGACTTGGTGATCTTGAAGGTCTCTTCCAACCAAAATGATTCTATGATTCTAGTTTTGGTTTTGGTTGGCGTTTGTTGTTTTCTTCTGTAGAAAATAGTCACTACAAATATGGACATTTTCTCCAAAAAAAAATTTCTTCAAAGGTCTCTTTTTGGTTGATATCTAAAGAAGGGGAGGAGGTCATGGTCTGGGACCCACAGATAAGGTCCTATAAAATCCTTTCACTGATAATGTTCTTACCACTGGGGGAGAAGGGAGGACAGGACACCCAGCAATACCCACACCCCAAAAAATAGTAAAACCAAAAAAATAGAAAATATCAAGCAGGACAGAAGGTGATCTGTAAAATTACTTATTTAGGGGAAGTAATGCATATTTTTGAGCATCTTATTGGAAAAAATAATCTTTTTTAATTTCCAGCATGTCTTATAAAATAATTTACGTCCTCCATTTCCACCTACGCAGTCCTTCATTTACTCATTTTGCTGTCATCTGAGGAGAGGGACGCTATATTTCTGAGACAGGGAGGTATGTTGAGAGTTTCAATCCACTCTTTCAATACATGCCTAAAGACTGACATGCTTTTCATTCTCTGCCTCCCTGCTGCATCTCATGCTCCCATCCAAATGACAGCTACCACAGCAGGAAGCAAAATGCGAAGGTTGAGGAGCATTTCCGGGATAAATCATTGTAGCTTGGGCACCTGTTTCAGACAGAGTTTTCTTCACAAGTCTGGAAAGTCTTCAGGTTGCAAGTGTTTCACCCCAACGTACAACCTCCTCTTCCCACAACAGTGTGGTGAGCACTCACATGTCAGAATCCCTCAGAGGCCACTGTAAAAGCAAAACCCCCCAAGTAGTTTTCCCATTATTTCAATCCTGCTCTTGAGAATGATGCTTCTGTTTTCTTCATGCTTTATCTGCTCCTTATGGCTCTCCAGATCAAAATGCATATTGGATGGGGAAAAAACTTCATTTCAGATAATCGCTCCCAGCACCCAAAGCTCACCTGAATCACCCCAACATCAGTGTCTGTCATGAGTAATGCATGACATGGAACCACACACAGTCTGTTCAAGACACTGAAACCATGGAAACACTCCTGATGGGAGTTGTTACTTGGGATGATCATAGGAAAGATTGGCAGAAGGAAGCTTATCTTGACCACCTCTGTTGCCCAAGGCCAGATCATTATATAACGTGAGAGATTTCAGGTGTCAGACTTCACCCCCATAAGGCTGCTGACAGCAATAGCTAACAGAAAAACTTAAGACCAGAAATGGGCAATCATGAAGGTTTTTTTTATGAGATCTAAACACTGAAGTGGGAGCATGGATATTAGGTGTGACTCCATGGGACCAAACCACCTTCACAACCTTTGGCTGCTTTTGGAGGACAACCCAGATGTGGAAAAAGGACTGTTCAATTTTCTCCTCCAGTGTGGACAATGAGATGACCAGGGGCCACAGAGTGCAGGGTTGCTGCTTCAGAGCTTAATCTGCATTTAAAAGGCCCTTTAAAAGGTTGAGGAAGAAGACAGAGATTATAACAAAAGCTACATCCCATTCCTGTAATCAGCCTCTTTAAGAAGGCATCCACAGCCCACCAGAAGCAAGCTGGGCAGTAGATTTTTCTTTCTAGGAAGTTCATCTACCCTGCAATAAATCCCATGTTTAAAACAAGCTTGAAGTTTTCAAAAGAATCATTAGAGGTTTTAGATTTGCTGTTCCACCCTCATCATCATTTTTAGAAAGACCATCCCAGTCTGGCCACTCACAATTGTCAGCTGTTTAACAAATGATGGCAGGAGGGCACAAGCCAGGGAAAGACTGCAATTCTCTGTAGGCAATGTAGACCATGAGGACAGGGGCACCTGACAGAGGGGGGTGGGTGACCACGTCTAAGATGTGGGAAGAGCTTGAAGAGCATCTAGGTGGCCTCTATCCTGTCTCCTGTGTCCTGTAGCCTCCCCATTCATGCATTTTAGTGATGGGAGAAATGAGAATGGATAGAGGAAAGACTTGTTCTTTTCACTTTGCTTTCCTGTCATGCTCATGATAGCTAGACCAGTAACAAGAACAGTTTAGATGTAATACCCTACTCCTCAATGTCCCACTCTACACAGTCTCCAAATCAATCTTTCCATCGTGTCTTCTCCTCTCCCTAGCATCAGCTTTTCCATGCTCAGAACACAATATCCACTCCCACACCTGATACCTCCCCCTTCTATTTAGAAGTCTTTCCCAAAGTCCCGAGATTTGTGGGGCACATTTAAATGATACAGAGCAGCCAATGCATCTAAAAAGAGAATCATGCAGAATCACAGAATGGTAGGCATTAGAAGCGACTTCTGGAGATCATTGAGTCCAACCACCCTGTTAAGGTAAGGTCACTCAGAGCAGGTTGCCCAGCATCACATCCAGGTGGGTTTGGAATCTCTACAGAGAAGACGACTCCACAGCCTCTCTGTGCATCCTGGTTCAGGCTCTGCCACCTTCACAGGAAAGAAATTTTTCATTATGTTCAGATGGAACCTCCTGGGTTCTAGTCTGTGCCCATTGCTTCTTGTTCTATCACTGGGCACCACAGAAAAGACACTGATACACATCCTTTGGCATGGAAACAGCAGCTAAAATGAGGCTGTAGTCTGAAAGCATAGAGGGGAGAGAATCTTGGGCTAGTTATCTAGTTGTTTTTTGGCTTCTTGAGTAATCCATGTGGAAGCAAGCAGCTGCTGGGCTGATACAGAGTGATACATATCCTGCAGTAGAAAGGCACCAGTGCTAACAATAGCTCATGTGCATGGAGCATCTTCCACAAATCATTGAGAAGATGTAGAGCACATACTTGGAGTGCTTCATCCACCCCTGCAGTGATGTGGAAGAAAGGTCAGATGAACAGACTCACAAAACATCTGCAGGCTTTGAAGAAGGCCATTCCTGCTCAGCAGTGCTCAAAAAACCCCTGCAGCAACACCAAAGCCTGAGTCAGTGAACTCTTGAGTAACTTTTCTCACCTGGATAGGTCCAGAAAAAGTTTTTTAAAAAAGAGTTTTAAATAAACATACTTTTAAATTAGTGGCTTCCAAAAACTTCCTCATCTGTGCAATCTGGTGATGTGTCTGAGCATAGTTAGCAATAGACCCCCAATGTGGCTGTGAACCAGAGCTTAGTCAATATTCCTGAGCTGTGTCTCATGTCTCACCTCTTTCTTTGCCTTCTGTCACCGGTGTTCATAAACAGCACAGCCCACTTTCTGATCCCAGCTTCACTCCAGCAAAGAACTTACACCAGTTTTCTGTGTGTAAAACTTGATTCACAGCTGAAGCAAAGCAAAATACAACTCTGCAGAATAAAGGACATGGCTGATAATTATCTGAAGTTTCTGTTCCTACATAGTTCCCTCCAAAAAAGTCACTGTTCTTCATTCAGGAGAGTCAGCCGAACTGTGCTGCAAACTGTTCTGACACAAAGATGTTTCCTAGGTAATTACTGCTATTTAAATGATTCTGCATATACCATGCAGCATGAATGGCAGGTATTAAAATGCAGAGATGACTTAATTAGTTATAGTTACCCAGATGTGCTTTTCCTCTAGTATGATGGAAAAAAGTGTTGTCATATTTCACACTTACCAGGTGCACAGTAAATAAAATTAGGATATTGTACTTGAAAATCCCTGTAAGCAATATTGTCCCTGTTAGAATTAAGATAAATGACACCAATAAAATAAGTGGGTTAAGATGTATTAATTTTTTAAATGTTGAATCGAAAGTATATGTAACTTGTTGATACACATACTAAAATCAGTGTAAGGAAAAAAAAAGTAAAATCCAGTTAAAATGAAGGATTAAAGAGGCAAAATCACAGTGAAAGAGAACTGGAGAGCTCTGAGAAGAAGAGGCAAGGAATTTCTAGAGCCCGAGTTTCTGATGAGGCTGCACAGCAAATATTTGCACAACCCAGAGTTTAGCTGCTGCTCAGATACTCCTTAAATAATCCACTGACAGACCTCAAGAAAACAAACAGACCTGGGGAGTCATGGCATTTTAAGGCTCTAGCTTGTAGCTAGTTCTAAGTTGTTCTCTTTCTTGATGAACACAAAGAAAATACAGGATTGCTTCGGATCCTTGCAGCTGAGACTGAAGGTGGCAAACAACCGGGCAACTGAGTTTATCCCAGCACTATGTGTTTTGGTTCATCTCAGTGCAAGGTCAGGTTTTAACATAGAATGGAAATTACAGAGAGGGAAGGCGATTGCATCTTACCCAACACAATCAGACAGGTGTGCAGAGCCTTGTTGAACTGCAGCAAGCTGAAATAGGAAATACACTCTTGGATGTCTAACCAGGGAAACCCTGCGTAGAGATGTGAGTTATTACTGCGACCAGCTCTGTAATACCATGTCTGCTCCCACTGTCCCCTGCTGTAGAGGGGGCTGATAAACTGGAACAGGTTCACAGCAGACCAAGAAGAGTGAGGCAGGACCTGAAAAGCTGGAGGGATCAAGAAAATTGAAAGGAAAAGAGAATTGGATCATCTGTGTATGTGTGTTGCAAGCAAACCACCCTGTACTCCTCTTCTGGATGAGATAAAGAAACTCCTCTCTTTAGGCAGCTCAGTGTCACACATCTTTTCCTCCCTTGCTTAACTTGCAGCTTAGATCTATTGCCAGGGGTGTAGATGTGCAGCTCTGTTTTGAGGATGGTTTGGTAGAGGCTTGACAGGAGCCAGGTGAGTGTCTCCTGCTCAAGACATGCACAGGCATAAAAAGTGAGTTTTCTTCCCCCTTCTCTGCGTGTTTGGTACAGTCAAAGCCGTGAATTTTTCATAGTTTCGTTTGGAAAGCTGGACTCTAGGATTTCACAGCCTTTCATATATGGGATAGTAACATCATCTCCCTTTAATGTACATTGGTTTAGAAATAAAAAAGACATATCTACCTGGAAAATTTTCACTAGAATTATTTTCTCAGTGAAAACTGAGTGCCTGGAATATCAATTATTTTCTTATAGGGAAAAACAAGATTACTCCAAATGTTCTATATTCTGCTGCAACACTGTATTTGGCTTTCGTTCAGGATTTTTGGGACTGCTTAGGCTCCCACCTTTTCCAAAGCTGGCAGACTGGCTTTCAGGCTTCTCAGTGAGCTTCAGACATGCATCAAAAAAAATTAAAGGGAATCCCTTCACAACTTCATCTAAACTGAGTGTGAGAGTTGCCATTCCACAGGAGATTTGAGTTCAGTTCCATTTCAGAATGATTATCTCTAAAAAAGAAAACGGAGGGGATTCTTCTGTGGAATTCCCAGGGAGTTCCAGTTTTAAGCCAAATCTATAGATAGATGTAGTTTATTCTGTGCTCAGAAATAAGCTGTGAATCTTTCTAGCCAGTATGAAGGATCCCTCAAGACTACAACTTCATACAGGAGTCCAAAACTCACAGAAATAGATGGGTTGCTCCTCTCAGTTAAATCCTTGGCAGAGATCCCATCCCTAATTCAACGGAATCTGCAGCAAAACCACCCCTTTCTAGATTGCATTCTCCTCAGGATGGCAGAGCAGTCTAGTCTGAAAAAAAACGGTGTAGAGATGCAGATCCCTTTCTACTGTTTTCAATATATCTCTTGGTTTAATAAAGGATATTGCCTCCACCTACAATTCATGTCTTTCCCTGCATGGGTAAAGATACTCCAGTACTACTGGGATACCCTAGAAAGTATTCTTTTGGGTATATAAGATACAGAATTTTAAATGGAGATTACAAGACAGGGAGAAGAAAGAAGCCAAACTCAACAGTGCCATCTACTTCCTAAACTCAGGCAAGAAACACCATGCCCTCCACTGGTTATTTAGTTTTGAAATTTGCTGCTTCAACTTCAGACCCAAAGGAGAGCTGGGAGACGCTAAAGCCTGAAGTCCCAGGTGTGAAGATGCAGCATTGCAAATGTGAGTCTTCTCTATTCTGAAGCCATTGGCTTCAGGCTTCTGTCCACGTCCAGTTAAGAAACGATGGCAGAGAGAAGCTCTTAAGGCAGAAGTGAGGTTGAAGGAACCCTGTCTATGTTCTTATGCCCCTGAGCCTTTACAATTACAAAGCACCACTAATACACTAATGAACTGTTACATTTACTTTAAATCCTAACACCTCTACATAGACAAATCTCAGGACTGTCGGAGCTGGCTATGCCAGACAGCCAGACCATGTGGTTGAGGGAATACAGCATCTCTCTATGTCTTCATCTGAAGGCAGTGAGGAATAAGTTCACCTCCAAAAGCTGCCTAGCCCAGCACTGTGTGAGAGTTTTGAGGCTCAGCTCAGGGGAAATAGACCCAAGGTAAAGGAGAACACCATGCTGATGTGGCTCCATGCCTTCTCCATGTTGGCTTGCATGATGTATGAGGCTGTGCAGGTCTGCTTCTGTATGTAGGCATGTCCTTGGAAAGTTCAATTCCTGGAGCCCTCAATACTAAAATCCAGCTCCTCGATGCCCTCTGTTGCTCAGTCCTTCTCTGAGAGCCTCCCAGCCCAATTGTTGCCTCTTGGCAAGCTCATCTATAGCTCTGCCTCAGGCAACGGCGACTTCTGCTTTCGGTTAAGCCTTGGTTCATCTCAGGTTTCTTCAAAGAGGTGTTGTTAGAAGAAAACCGAGCAAATTAACAGGGCCTTAGTTCACCTCCACAAGAACCCCACCTGGCTGCTTTTCCCTGCCTCATGATCCACATTAAACCTCAGAATAAAAAATCATTCTTTATTCCACGCAGGCAGCAGGCTTGTGTCACGTGGCCATGCCTGTTACCAGCGGCAGTGCCTGGATGGGATGCAGAAGCACAAACAATCCCTCTGTACTGTATGATAATCAACAAAAATTAGCTGCCTAAGGGAACCAGGAAACTCTGCCATGAATGCAGCAGTTAGAGACTGAGCCTATTTATTTAACAGGTGTCCCCTGAGCTGGGATGCCAGACTTTATTTGCCAAATTTGCAGAGAGGGGAAGACAGCTTGAATAAATACGGGCAAGAGGGGAACAGTCCTAAAGCCATTTTCTTTGTGGTTGGTTTTTTTTGTTGTTGTTGTTGGTTGTTCTGTTCGGGTTTTGTTTGTGGGTTTTTTTTTCTTTTCGACAACTTTTTTATTGTAAGAAAGTACACACTAGTTCTTGGCTGCAGATACTCAGAAAGAAGTCGTGTGAATATCCAGTTTCCCTCCTCGTAGTGGTGCGTGGTCCAGCTCAGCCACAATGCAAAGTTAGCGTTGCTGGATGACTTCATGATAGGTTTGTTTGTTCAGTTTAATTAAAATACAGTATGGGGTACGTTTTGGATGTGAACCCATCCCAGGCTGTGAGGGACCCAGAGCCAACAACTGCAGGTTGCTGTGTCTAAATGAGCTTTCCCCACTCCTGTGCAGTGGGAATATGCCTCCAAACACAAGTTGCTGTGTCTGGTGCTGAAGCGTGATCGAGAAAGTCTTGGGATGGATTCAATGTCACAGCACACACAGCATCTGGGTGGTCCTTGCTCTGTTTTTGGAGTGTTTTCACTCAGTCTGGAGGCAAGGGTTGGGTAGTGACAGAGAGGAACTGCTGCAGACATTTATACCACCTCTCAAATGGAGGACAAAGCCAAGCAGCTCATAAAGGGGTTTTGGTGACATTCAGAGAGAGGAAGCACAACTGAATCCTGAACTCCATTCTGAGCAGGTCTCTCCAGGCAACTCTTTCACCATATATCCCCTGTTGCCTTGCAGTCATGCCAGAAAGCCCACGCAAGGCAGAAGAGTCAGCAGAGGCACATCATGGAAAGAGAGCTGCAGCAGTCCTAGCTGAGAGCACAAGCTGAAGACAGCGAGTAAACGATCTGCTATCTAGTGAACAATTCTCAGACAACATCCCAACCAACCTCACAAAAAAATATGTAAGCAGCAGGGAAAAAAAAATCTTTCTCTAACCAGAGGTTTCCGCCTGAGAAAGAACAAATTTCCAGACTGTAGAAACTTATTGACTGCTCCTTACAAGCTGTAGGAAATGTTGCCGACTGCAGTGGTGGACTGAGAGATAATCTGATAAATAAACAAGAAGACATCTAGTTTCCTCTTTTTTTTTTTTTCCACTCAGTTTTAGTGTATAAGGCACTGTCCCTGTGATACTGGTTCCACGAAGCACACAGATTTCCTGGATGATGCCAGCAGTCTCCAAGTTGTCTCATGCCGATTTCAGTCACGAACAGGGCTGACATTTACTCCTCATACAGCCACAGCAGACATCTGGGAGATGTTCAACTCTGTAGTAAGACAGAGATGAGAAGGTGTTGCTCATACCTCCTTATTCCAGCAGCTGCAAGCTGAATGGACAACAGGGTGAGCAAAAAGCTGCCCGAGGTAGTGCTCAGGGGTGGCATCTGCATGGGGCTTGCAGTAGTCATAAGCACATGATAGAGAGCAGTTCAGTTGAGCCCAGCACTGTAAATATTCTTGTCCTCAGGTCATCAACAGCAAAGGAGAATCCCAAGACACATGCAGTGGTGCAAGGTGAAGTAAGAGCAGTTTTTCAGGACAGGGCTGAATTCTCCCTCTGCTCAGCTGGATGGCTTGGAAAAGCCCAGTCCTCTTCTTCAGTGGCAGAACTCATCCACATATCCATTCGTGCTGCTTCCCACGCTGTGTTGCCCTGAGCAACCTCTGCCACCACCTCTATGCCAGAACCTTCTCCTCTCATATCACCCACAACAGATCCTCGTGTGACGATGAAATCTTTGCCCACCTAAGGCCAGCTCAGCTTACACGAAAAAAACAGAAGTCAGGACAGGGAAACCACACACTGTATTCCTGCCAGCTGTGGAAATGATCATCCCCCTGTATTTAGCCATGCTGGAAGGAAACCCATCTAAACAGTGAGTCTAGGAAGATTTAATTCCTTGCTATAAATTTGCAATCATGGTCTGGACTTGAATCTACCTTACCCAGCCTCAGACAGACTGAAAATGGGACTTTAGGGGAAAGTTTAAGAGAGTATAAAGTGAATCCCATCTGGTTTGCTCTCAGTACACTCCAGTGCTCAGTGGCTTTACTAGATTATGCTGGGTTAGGTGTTTAGTTGCTAGCCCTAAGCCTCTTCTCTGATGATTTTTCTAAACTCTTTCTGAAAAAGAATTAAAAGTTTCATTTTTAACTCCCATGACAAGTTCCATGCTTTGTCTAAAGGAACTTCTTTATGTTTGTTTTAAATGTGCTACCTGATCATTTCATTAATGCCCTGGGGTTCTCATGGTATGAGAAATAATGAATAACCATTGCTTACTCACCCTTCCCATACTTGTCATCACTTTGGAGATGCCTACTGGTACACAGGATGGCTCTGCTGCAATGAGAATCCCTACGTAGCCATTCCTCCTATTAAAACTATTCTGCATCTCTCATCATCTTTTCTACTATATCCGTGTTTTTTTTCGTATGGCATGAATGGAAGTACACACCGTGTCCCAGGTATAGGTCCACTAGGGATTTATATACACACTTCTAAACTGAAGCTCAGTTCTCTTCCCATTTCCTAGTAAGTTCCAGGGTTTTATTTACATTTTTTTGCTTATGCTGAGCGCTGAGATGGTATATGAAAGCACTCTCTGCAGCGACTCCAAGATCTCTTTCCTGAGGGGTCGGTGCTATTTTAGAGCAGATCATTGTGTATGCAGCTGTCAGCTTTTCATTTCCCTCCTGGCTGTTACTTGGCATTGGCTCAGGCTCAGAGGGTTTGTACATAATCTTCTGAGTCACCAAACAGCCTGGGTCCTCACCCAAAAAAGTTCTTCCGTAATGGAGCTTCCTAGTTTATTATGTGGGCTCAGACTTCCACACAATTGAAAGGGTCGACATATGCTTGGGTACTTACATGCACCTTTTTTTTCTGACATTAATTGAAATTAAAATAAAGAGATGAGAGCAGGTGCCTCTTTCCACAGTCCATGCCACTTCAAGCTTAGTCAAAATCTGATTCATTGGGTTAATTTTGCTTTTAATTTCCATTACCATTACTATTCTTCTTACGAAAGAGATAGGAGAAATCCCACCATCTACTACAACTTCTAGACCAGAGGCCACTTCATGCAATTAGGGAACATGGCAGGAATAAGCACAGTGAAGTTTTCCATGACTCTAAATCATGTGTATGCTGGAGATTTGCTGCCTACTTCAAATCAAAAGAGGAAAAACCCTCAAGATGTGTTTCCTCTGTTCATTACAGTGCCAGTCACAGCCTGCAGAGGTAAGAAACTGTTAGCTAATATTATGTCACCTCTGAAGAGTTAGGAGGGAAATGGAGGAATGGGTGGCAAAGGAAAGGTCACATTCACTGAGCAGTCTGACAGCTCAGAACCACGAAGTCCTAACCAACTTCACAATTTCTCTTTTCCTTCAAAATTTCCCCCTCCCACAAGACATTTGAGATCAGATGGATACTTCTTTGCTTAGCATTCAAAGGCCATCAGTCTTGGAAACTTCATTGTGAGCTTCTTCTAAGCTCACAAGACGAAGTTCTGGGACACGAGGGCTGCTCATCTCTGGAAGTTCATTGATAAGCCACATAGCAAAGAGCCCAATTAGTCCCACTCATGGAGATGTTTGTTCTTACTGGCACCTTGCCACTAATGCTGAGGCATGCTCCATGCTGTTATGTGCTACCAAGGAGTAGGCAAGGCATACACTGACATGGACATGCAGGATCTCAACCTACCCATGGAACCATCAAACATGAGTCTATTCTGCATGCATTAAGGTGCAGTGAATGCTAAACAAGTTGAGGACCCCTTGCCTTCCGAAGCTAGCAGAACTGGCATGTCTATGGTACTTCTCAACCAAGTTCTAGTTTTACAGCCTCAGGCTACTGCATCTTACTGTCTTAAAGCCAGTTCAGCCTGCATTATTACTTCCTCTCCATAGCTGCTGCCAACAATAGCAGAGTTCTTCTCTCCATCCACCTCTGATTGTTATTTTGGACCTCCTTGGACTGGAGAAGAAAAGCTGAACTCCATCCAGGGATGTTGTCTGTAATTCTGGGCACTTTTGCATACCAAACACAGGGAAGACACACAGGAGAGTGTCTGACATTTCCAATAGCCTTTGTTTAGTTGTTGAGAATCCCACCATAATGACAAATCTCAGACCTAGCACATGGGGCCATAATGTCATTGCTTTTTCATAACACTTTCTATATTTTTGCAATCTCATTTCAGACTCTTCAGTGGTGCCCATTGACAGGACAAGGGGTAATGGGCACAAACTGGAACCCAGGAGGTTCCATCTGAACATAAGGAAAAATTTCTTTCTTGTGAGGGTGTCAGAGCCTGGCTCAGGCTGCTCCAAGAGGCTGTGGAGTCTCCTTCTCTGGAGAGATTCCAAACCCACCTGGGCACTGCAATGCTGGGCCCCCTGCTCTGGGTGAGCCTGCTGGAGCAGGAGGGTTGGACAAGATGATCTCCAAGCAACCCTTCCAACCCCTACCATTCTGTGATTCTATAATCAGCCTTTGGCTTCTAATTTGAAAAAGACAGGGAAAGAAAAGGTCTCTCACATATGTGTTCACATAGTGTTCCAAAGCAATGAGTCCCAACACAGCCAAACTCTCTCTCATTCAACTGCATCCACAATTTTTGGCCATGCAATGCTCATTTCTGACCATAGTACCCAGTCATGAGTTTTGAAATGACAATACACAATGCACTGCGGTTAAGAGGATGCTGAACATCTTTCAATGGCCTGGCTTTTTGCGTTTAAGATTTCTATTAAGAATCTCAGATGGAACTTTAATGACCCCATCTGCTTATAGCAAGTGGGCCTGTCTAGCCAGGATCTCTGCTACTATGCAGACACAGAGAGAGGATGTCTAGGGAAATAGCTGTAATGCTTAGGAACAGAAAGTCATGTGTTTCCAGCAAGAAGCCTACCAGGTGACCTGGGGTGAAAACAAAACTACAACCTACTGTCCTCCCTGGCTGGGAAAGAGAGCAGAGACATTGCAGGATTATATTTTTGGAGTGGATCAGAGCTCAGTAGAGAGATGGTGGCAGGAGTTTCCCAGAGAGACAGGAGGGGATAAAATGCTCAAGTACTGTTGAGTGCTGGAGACAGGAAACTGCTAATCGGGAGATTTAGCATCTCTTCCTAAATCTGTCATGGCAAGAGCCAGTGAGCGTTAATCAGTCAAGGCATTCATCCCTCCTGTTCCTCTGCTCCCCTGCCTGGCAAAGAGGGATGGCACCAGTTCTGCAGGGACCTCCACGTGCTCACATTCCCCCCGATGAAGTGGTCTATCAACAGCCTCAATATTATCCTGAGCGCCAACACTTCTCACACTGTGTTGGATCTGCTACCTTGAAATCTGCGGTGTGCAGATTTGCAGCTACACTGTTCCAGCTGATGTGGGAGTGAGGACCACATGATTTTTTTTTTTTTTTTTTTTAAAGGGTAAGCATAGCTGAGACATCACTGTGATATAAAGCAGCAACAGCACAGAAAATCAGCTTGATTTCCAGGCTGAACCCAGTGAAACAGTTACAGGTATGAGTGTTTGAAGGCAATGTCCAGCCTCTACATAGCTTTCTAGGGGTAAAAGCTCCCCTGGAACTATAGCTGCAGTGCAGAGCTTGCAAACAGACTACATTTCCTCACCTCTGCTCTGCCAACAAACATGTAGAAACCTACATCCAGATCTCTTGAAAAGTCAATTTTCCAGAGCTCCATGTTATAGAAACCCAAGTGCACATGTATGTGGGTGTATGGTTGTAGGTGGTAATTTAAGGGTCTTGCCATAATCAACTCTTCTGGGAAAATTTAAAATACCATCCTCTGTAGGTGGGGATTTGAGGACCTTCTCCTAGCAAATTAGAAGGTTGTTTTCTTTTTTTTTTTCAGCGCATATGTGGGTGGTGAAACTGGGCTCACCTTCGGCAACTCCAGTGTAAAAATAAAACTTGTAAGACATTTAAGTCTTCAGAGAGGATTTCAGACCTTCCTGCAGACAAATTAGCAATGAATATCTTACACGTATGGAGAATACACAGAGCGGTAGGGATACAAAGCTGGTTATTATTAGCACAATATTAATATCTCTGGAGGTTGAAACTTAGACAGAAGTGTTGGTGTGCAGGGCACACCAGTTTTCCTCTTCATTTATTTTATTTTTTAGGTGTTTATGCAAGGATTGACTTTTTCCTTACTCTTTATCACCCTTACACATTACCCATTACACTTTTTGGTCACACTGAAAAGCTTTATGAATCTTGGTCAAAATTCCAGGTTAATTTCAAGTAAAATAAGTAAGTAAATTAGAAGATAACGGAACTGTCAGTCTTCTGCTCAGCAGCTCACTGGCAGGAGGAGGTTCTCAGTGTCTGGTTTTAGGGACATTTAACTCACCAGTACAGATGCAGACCTTCTTTAGTTCTTGTGCTGGTTGTAGACATGGCCCAGCAAAAAATCATGAAGCCCATATGATGACAGCATTGTAGCCTGTTAGAAAGAAAGCAGCAAATATTTAATCTCTAAACTGCAACTTGTTTTATATATTAACTGAATTTGGCTGTTGCTTCATCACTGACACACTGTGACAACGAAGGCTAGTGAAGAATCGTGCTACTATATAACAGTGTTATTGGAAATTATTTACCCATGAAAAAAAATCCAAATTATTTGTGTGTGAGTCAATGTGAAACAGGTGAATCATTTTTGCCTGGATCTGGTACATCTTCTTTCTGACTAATTTTGGTATATACTGTTTAAAGTGACAACTTTGAAATACATCAGAGTTAATAAAGACGGTGTTAAAAGTCATGGTAATGCTAAGAACATAGTAAAAGCAGTGTTAATTAGTGTTGATTCCAATAATAGGAAGTTGATGGGAAAAAATTTAGAACCCAGAACTGAATTATAGAAAATTGTCCTTACAAAGGTTCAAATCACAACTTCAAATCCAACCCTTTTTCTCCTTTGGGAGGATTTTGAACATTGGATTTAAACTTCACATTGAAGACCCATTTGCAAAAGCAGAAACAAACATTCCAGGACCCTGGCTGAGACTTTCATGTGATTTTCTCACTCAGCAAACCCCGTGAAAACTAAAAGCAATGTGATGATGAAAACTAAATCCAAATCATACCTCCCTCCTAAGCATACTCCATTTGACCATAAAAATGAAGAAACTGTTCTGTAGGAGAAAAGGCATATCTCAGTAGATTGCTGGTAAGAGTGTGAGCAAAGAGGGGACTGGAGGCAGAGACGTGGGAAACCAAAGCCCCTGGATTGTGGTGTCTCTGAAAGATTTAGCAATCCCCTTGTGTTTGGTGGCAGATTGCCTTTCCACGTCAGCAATATCGTGAGGTTAATATGCACGGCAATGAAAATCCATCAGCGACCCAAGACCCAGCGGCACAATCACCAGCATTTTCCACTGATCAGAGATAAGTTGGAGTGTTTGAACTGCGCTCTTGTTCTAGAGGTAAACTTGTTGAACCCAGATGAGAGTCACCCTAGGATGGAAAGCTTTTTAGTCTTATTTTCGGGTTAGCCATTGCTGGGGTTTTTCTAAGCTGCCTCACATCTTTAACCAGCCACTCTTTTCTTATTTTCCCTTTTTTTTTTTTTTTTTGTAAGTTAAACCAGGGAGAGATGTTTTCCAGTGGAATTTGCAGTTTCTGATGAGTAGAAATGGACAGCTGATGAGACCATTGTTCATATCTTTAGTCTGCTCAGCTCTTCTCCTGGAACACAAATGTCCTGTAGCTATATGATAAAGCTGGATGCCTGAGTCTGAGTACCCAAGGTGACTCCCACCTTCATGAGATCAGTTTTAAAGCAAAAGACTTGCCTAACATTTCTGTGAACTCCAAAGTTTGAAGCCAGAAAAGAAAGACAAGGCATTTCCTTGAATTTCAATGGACACACTGCTAGCTCAAGAGTTTCTCCTGGAGGATTGTCAAGATTCAGTGTCTTTGAGGTTCAGAGAGAACCAGGGCATCAGCTTTGTCCCCATGCTGTAGCTTCCAGTAAAACTGGTTTAAAAGCCAGGCGTGCATGGCATGATAAAGTCTGTTTCTCAGTTTATTTTTCTTGCATATGTATTTCTGGCAAATGTAATAAAATAGATCAGCTTCTCCTAACAAAGAGAATTATCATTAATGAAGGCAGTTACGATAACTGCAGGAAAAATAGGATCTCATAGGCTTTTATTTCATTGTTATGAAAACAAACAAAATAAATCAGAAAACACAGCAACAACTTGACAGCATTTGGAAAGGGGGAGGTGGGGCAAGGTAAGGAGGGAGGAAGCAGAAGGTGACATTGACTCTAGGGGACAAAACCATGTCTTGGAGAAGGAAAAGAGGGAGGCTGTGGTATTTACTGCAGATGGCTTGTGAACTGTAATTTTTATTAAATTTGCTTAACTTCATCCCTGTTACATATGAGCACAACTTTAATCATTGTCATTGCCAAGTCACTGCTACCTTGCTCTCCTGGAGCGTTTGACCTAGCTCTCTACAATCTGTCCTCCTGAATCTAGATGAGGTCCTCCTGAAGACCAGGACCACCCTTCTGGTTTCTGTGCATGTCACTGCTTGTCTGTAGGATCCCTTATATAATTGGTTTCTAAAAAAAAACATCTAGAGAACAGTAATCAGTAAAATAAAACTTAAAAAAATGCTCAGGGGCTGTTCCTTTCCAGAAGCTGTTACAGACACCTTGGCATCCAGGAGAGCAGTTGAGTTTGAATGCTACAAAAGGTATATATTTATATCACTAAGATTAGCCAAGACTGCAAAAGACTGAGTTAACAAACAGAACTGGAAGTATATTCCAAAGTAGCTAAATCACTTCTGAGGTCCTACCTTCTCACAACGGCATTAATTTAGGATATTTCATACCAATCACCTAAAAAAGGAGGTGTTCCAAAAAACCTAAGCATTTATTATATGGCTGAAAATCATTCTGACAAACCAGTATAAGTCAAAGTTACAAGCAGGAGAGATATCAGGGAGTTTGCTCAAGATGAGATATGAGCTATAGTCAAAAGAAATGGTAATCACGGTTGTACATTTCATTATTGCTTCCTAGGACACAGCAGGCTCTTGAGAAGTTGATCTATAACAAAATTATTTTCATTTCATATTTTGGCAGCTTCCTTGGTTAGAAATAGTTTCTTGTCATGTGTCTGTCCTGTCAGTACAACAATCCCTCACCATGGGGTTGGCAAATCTAATGTGAACAGGCTCCAGTGAATAATGTCCACATGCTCAGTCCAACAGCAGAGGCTCATCCAAGTTTACTGCCTGTAAGGAACTGCTCAAATGCTCGTGATTTAGCAGATAAGGCACTAAAACACACGGCAAGATAGAGACACAACAGCGCTTACTTGTATGATTTTAAAGGGCTGCTCGGCAGGTACCATCCTCCCTTCCCAATTAGCACATTGTATAGAATCACAGAATCATTTACGTTGGGAAGAGACCTTTACGATCATTGAGTCCAACCATTCACTCAGCACTGCCAGGTCACCACTAAACCATCAGCACCACATCTCCACAGCCCATCTATTGGTCACAGCTTCTACGGAGCCGGTTTTGGTTAATGATTGCAGCAAAGCTTTTCTGTAATTACATGTATGAATCAACACTTCAGGCAAAGCACCCAGAATAAAGGACAATACTTTATTGCAAGAGGTATTTTGGAGGAATGTTGTTTCTGTTAATATGTAATTATTTCTCTAAAATGAGAGTCCTTGCCCTCAAATATACCACTGGATTATTACGAGCTTCACTTTTCTAAGCAACAAAAGGTCTATGTTTAAGATATTTCATAAAACATTGATTTTATAGTGTATTAAATTTACGTGGGGTTTTTTACAGATATAAGTGATTTAACCTCAACAGAATCAGTATTTATCAGCTTCTGGAACTTGTTTGCTTACACAAAGAAAAGATTATGTTCATAGCTGCCTTGAAAATAAAATTGGATATAACAAATTCTGCAAGATTTAAAAAAAAAAAGGGGGGGGGGAAAAAAGGGATTTTTAAAAAAATCTCATTATTTCTGAATGCAGGATTCTTGAGGCATGTAAACACACTCTACTTAATCCTTCATTTCATTCTACCCTCTTGCTGACCTCACTTACTTCATAATCTTTATGAAATCCTGAAAAAGTTAACTTATTTTTTTTAAGACCATAGATATATTAGATTAAGAACACTGTATTCCATAAAAACAAGTGTCAGGTATTTCAGAATAACAGGTATTGTGGTGTGTTTTTTGTTTGGGTTGGTTTTTTTGTTCTTCTGCTTTGCTATCACATTCTTTCTAGGTAAGAGATAAATTTATTCCAAGCTTTAACATTAAATCATAAAAAGCAGATAGACTTTTAACGCGTTTCAAAAGACACATTAACGCTCAGCGACTGTAAGCGATTCTATCCTCCTCAGTTTTGTCTTCTTTAAAGAACTCAAAAAATTAAATTGAGCAAGTCTTCCCTAACACACAAATGATGGGGTTTATGGCAGGAAAACACATTAAAATGTATTGTAACACAGAGCATAAAGAAAACCATCCTTTGTGGAAGAGCGTAAACATTTTCCTGGTTTCAAGAATCAAATGATGGAATATCTCCTGTGAATTTTTAACTCCTCTTGGAAGATTAAGGAAGGTCCTCAAGAAATTTTGTACAGCATTCAAGGTCTAATTGATGTGATTGTGGCTTCTCCTTATCAACCTTGTAAAGTAACAGTGATCAGAGAAGATCCCTGATGACTGGAATAAAGCTGATCTTAAGAAAAGACCACAAAACCAAACCCAAGCAAAATCCCCAAACCCCACAGAAAAGTAATGAGGAGAACATTAGATAGTATAAGTCACTCCATGTCACTCTCATCTCTGGAAAAACCATGGAGGCCAACAGCAAGTGAACATGGTCATTGAGGATCCTAATTGCCTTCCCCGAAAAAATGTCTGGCTGGCTGGATAAAAGATTGGTAGGTGTCTTGTACATCACTTGCCACTCCACTCTCAGTTGGAGGCTGAAGCACTGGATGAACAAGCTGTCATGTAGGTTGAAATTGGGCTGAACTACCTTGCTCAAAGGACAGTGATCAATGGATGAGTAGCTGGCTGGCAGCTGATACCACAGAACAGCCGGATGTCCTCCATCATGCTCTGTGACCTGGATGATGACACAGTGCACTCTCAGCAAATTTAAGGACAGCAGTAAACTAAGAAGGATTGATGTACTGTGATGTGACAGAGCCTTGACCCAAAGAGAATGCACTAAACTTGCAGGCTGGACCAACATCACGAGGTTCCACGAGGAAGAGTGTGAAGTTCTGCATCTAGGACAAAATCATCCCACACCTCAGTACAAGCAGGGACCTGACTGGCTGGGTACAGCCCTGCTGAAAAAGATCAAGGATTTATGACAGACAGCAGGTTGAACATCAGCTAACAGCACACTTTCTTTGCAAGTAGTCAAACCATGTCCAGCACTAAACTGAAAATAATCTGACCAGGAGGATGAAGGGGAGTTCTTATCCCCCTCTACCTGGCATTGCATCCACTTTTGGATTCTCCATTGAATAGCATGTGGAGCAGCTGCTGAGGGTCCAGCAGACAGCTCCTGTGGCAGACAGGGGCCTGCAGTACTGATCCTATGAAAAGTGATTGGAAGATGGGTTTTTTCCACCCTCATGATGAGGTAGCAAAAGGGTGACCTAGTAGTTCTCCATAACTGTATGAACTACAGTTATATGGACAATGAGGACGAACTATTCTTGCTACTGTTAGATAATATAATGGAAGGCAATGTCCCCAGCTTGAAGGGTTCTTGTTGGACATCTGAAAAGAAAACAAATCAAAACTAAAGCCAAACCCCAAACCAAAACCACCCCCCCACTAGAAATTTAGTGCAACCCCAAAACAGATCACTACAGACATCACAGAAGTCTCAAGACTTGACTAGAAGTCACTGCTGATTTGGTCTAGTGTTGGCAACAGACCTCCTTCAGGCAGGAGGCTGCACTAGATGCCTCTCACCAGTGTCTTCCAAGCAACTTTTCTGTGAAATTATCTGCCAATCAGAGTGTGAAACGGCGGCAAGAGACTTGAAATGCAAAATTCTCTCAAAAAAAGTAATCTTGGGGTAAACTTCATAAATGTAGGAGAAAATGAAGTTGAATGTTCAGTATTTGTTGTCCGTATATTTAGAAGTTTCACTCCTTAGAAATTTTCCAGATCTCAGCCTTCAGTATCTGCATGAATAATTGTCATCCTCCCTCTCTGTCGTGGAGATGCTGAGCACCTTATCACCTCTTCTGCCTCCCACGTCACTCCGGCTCCACAGACACTTACTAGTTTTTCTTTTACATCCTTCAGCTGGTTGAAGTAAGTGAGTTTAACTTTGAATTATGATTCCCCACTTTTATGTAGCTTGGAAGGCTGCTGATGCTCCTCTCTACTTGAAATACATTTTGTGTGTCTAAAAGCTCATGGGGTTTCAGTTTCTGTCTCAGTTATGTCAGATTGTCTAAGAAAAGACATTCTCACTCCAAACTGGGCTTGCTTCATATTTTCCGATGACCACAGCCCAACAATATCATTCATACCATGATAGTCTGTAGCAGCTTTGTCACCTGCAAATGATGACACGTTGTGAAGTCAATAGACTTCAATAGACTTGCTGCAATTCTCAAGCATTTCTAATTAATTTTTACTCTGGTATTGGAAATAATTAAGCAGACAACAGATCGCTTCTCTTTCTAGTCTATAGGAATGAACATCTGCCAGAAGCATTTTAACATTTCCATGCTTTAAAGCACCAGTGGCCACAGAGAAAAATACACTCTTTTCAACCAAGCCTTTAATGATTCTTTTGATTGAAAATGGAGCTAACATATTACCAGAAATATGTAATGCTTTTATTCTACCAAGATATATTATTTAACAATGGGTGAATTTTGCAGAACAACTCTATTTAATTTGTTCTTTCTATCTAATGACCCATATGAATGATTGTAGATACTATTGTGGCACATAAGTTGCTTCTGCCAAAGCCAGAGTGCGTAATTTTCTCCCCATCTTCATCAAGGAAAACATTTCAAGAGCTTAGACCCGGTACAAAAATTGTTCTGTAAGTTACTTTGTTTGCATGCTGCCTTACATCTGATAGTCAAGTATGAACGACTGAAAACAAGTCGTCTGCATCAGCTACAGTAGTCACAGTAATAACTGCTACTGCTGATGATCCAGGCAAATTCATACACCCAGTGAGTGCAAAGTCTCTGCTTTACAGAGGCTAAATCTCATTTTGTCAGAGGAGTGCCACCATCTAAAGCACTGTCATGATCTGTGTAATTCATTGAAATACACACATAAGTGATAATTAAACAGAGCTGTTGACAAGGCTCACACTGCCAGCCTTGGGACAACAGTTGTCGAGGTCCTGCATACGTCAATAGATCGTGTCACCCCTGACTGGCTTTGCCTGGGACCTCCACCCACACATCTTGCTT
This sequence comes from Todiramphus chloris collaris, assembly GCA_025345505.1. Taxonomy (NCBI): domain Eukaryota; kingdom Metazoa; phylum Chordata; class Aves; order Coraciiformes; family Alcedinidae; genus Todiramphus; species Todiramphus chloris. The sequence goes on along the minus strand of JANVCC010000125.1, from coordinate 4,143,666 downwards.
TTGCCCCAAGAGCTGCATTTAAATTTGGACTTGTCTGAGACTGGGAGTAAGTCTATGTCCAGCTGGGCACCTTGCTGCTCCCGAATGATTGACCTTGGACCTGCTGAATGACCGTGGTCCTTCCCTGATGACTTGGGCTCTCAGCTGAACCTGGTGACTGCCACCGGCAGCTCTGTTTGCTTTCCTTGGGTCCTGTGGGGCTGGGCCCCCTACTGAAGAGGTCTCAGCCTGTCTTGCTGTTACCCCCAGCCTCCAGTTTGTCTCTACTTGTAGAGCAGCCCTCGTCTTGCTGCTGCTATGACAACTCTGACCTTCTTTAGTCCTGAACCAAGCTTGGCCCTTAAGCTGTGCAGGATCTTATCCACCCAGCACACCCCTCTAGCCTCATACCGACCTTCACACACTGCAGATGTTGGTCAGCATGCAAAGGCAGGTCACAACCCTGTGGGTTTCTCTTACTCCAAGGAGACTTTTCTCAGTTCTGCCTTTCATAAACTGTCCATCTCAGAGCTTCTATCCAGACTTTCTCTGACATTTGAATCAGGATCAAATCTTTTTGTAGTTCAGACATGTTCCTGCTGATCCAGGATGGATTCAGACATGCCCTGAGCTGCATCTACACTAAAGCAAAGACCCAGCAGTTACTGGGCTTGGAAGAATGTTTCCAGAGACTTGTGAAAAGGTTCCTACCCACAACTGTTTAGGACCCATCAGAAAGATCTCGCTTGCCACCACCTCTTGGGGCTTTAACTGACAAATAACCTCATTGCATCTTTGCAGTGAGGCATTCTGGTCTGCATCTCTGGTGAGCATCTGCTGCCTACCAAGCTGTTAATGGGCCTTTCACGGATTTGCTTCCTTGCATGCAATATCTTTACTTGAGTAAAAGTGCAAAAGCAGATTTATGGGGTAATATCACATTCTGACAGGCAAAGTCCATTATTTTTATTCTGACAGTGTATTTCAGTACTGCTGAGGACAACATGAATGGACTTTTCTTCCAGTAATTTGTAGAGGCTGGGGCTCACTTTTGTTAAAAGGTTTCTCAAGGCAGTTTTTACACTGAAAAGTGACAGCCACACTGCTTAAGTTCTGCTCTTCAAAAGTTTGGTTGATGATTAAGCTGATCTTTTACTTATCTGGAAGCAATGAATGAAATAAATAGAGCTATTATTTAAAGAAGGTAGAGCCTGCCATCTTTAGGGAGGCCTTCCAGAAATAGGGGATAACTCTTTAAAACCAGGATGGTTAGTCAAGTCAATGTCTTTCTTCATCCTTACCTAAATAAAGACTCCCTAAGCCTATAATAATGCCTTCTGTTCTCAAACATAATCTGCCTTTGAGGACTTGCATAAAGTTACCAGCCTGTGTGATGCTCCATACCTACATGGTCCTCATCAGAGTCCCACTTCAGGGGACACTCTCCCTAGATGCTAACATGATGCAGTTCACTGCTCCTTTGGGAGGGCACTGAGGATGCTGTCCTCTGTAGGACCTCCTTTAACTTTCCTCTTCAGCAGTAGCTTCCCACATATTCCTTGCAGTAGCAGGAAAGTGGGGTCAAGGAACTTTTCAGTCAGAAACTAAATCACAGATGCAGCCCTGGTTGTGTCTAACTCAGCAGTTCCTGTTATGCCTGGGAGTCCCTGGCACCACTGGCAGTGGAGTGGCTTCGTCTGCATGTACATTGCCATATGCTGTAGTGCCTTACAGACCACCTACAGATGTTGCCAAGTTCCTCCTACGGCTGACCTTTAGGAGAAGCTGGGGAGGAAGACTAGAATGACCTGAAGCATTTGTGACTTTCATCCAAGGGGTTTAAAACTCTGTGATCAAAAAATCAACAAAGATAAACACTCTTCTTCAGCTTCTGTTATTTAGCTTTTAGATTAATTTGGGCCCCACTTTCAAGCCTCTTTTCCCCCAAAATGAAAATTATATGTTTTGTTCTTATTTTATTCAAGAGAGGCTGAGACTTGTGTCTAATACTTTATTGTGAAATCTCACAAGATGCAGGATTTTATCATGACACTTGGAAATGTTTTGATAAAAAGCCCTTACACTCAGTGGGAATCTTCAGAATGTTTTGGATCAGATCCACAAATAGGATGGGGAATGTGAATACTCACATTACAGGACATCTAAACTTTTCGTATATTGATGGTATAACTGGCTCAAATCAGCTAAGAAACAGTGGTTTGTTCCTTGTTTTTCTAAACAGTGTTTGAATATATTTTTGAAACAAAAAGGATGAAAACTGAATGACTTCTTCATATTGGAGTTAATTAATATTGTAGGTGGAATGGTTTGGCTCAGCTTCATTTTATTTTTTTCCTCCCTCTGTCAACAAACCAGCTCATATACCAACTATGATTCCCCTTAACAAACTGAAATAGAAGCAAATACACTGTATCATACACTGTTCTTGTGAACGTGTATAACTTAGCCTTTCATTTGCGGGGTTTTAACTTCTCTCATGTACAAAAGATCACTTAGCTAACCGAAAAATTTTCATTTGAATGCCTCTTGCTGTAAATCTGTTATAAAAAGGTATATAAAATAAAATCTACTAAATATATGCACGCACATAAACATGTCTCAGTATGCAATTCTCTTCTTTTTCTTCTTCACACTTTAACACGTGCATGAGAAAAATGTGGATGCACATATTTATGTTTTAACTGCTGTGTTGGAGATACAGAATGTACATGGTTTTCCTTTACAACATAGCTGCAGGTGTTCAAAACCACAGACGATGTGTTCAGGTAGCAATGAATGTTAAACAGGAAAAAGAAGTATTTAATTTATATTATTTAAATGTTGGTCACAGTTCTCACAGTGTGAAAGAGGAAGGTCTGACTTCTTGTGGTTTGGGACTGAATGTCCTATTCTGTGTCATTCTGGCACTCAAATTAGGATGGATGGATGGATGGATGGATGGATGGATGGATGGATGGATGGA
>JANVCC010000125.1:4006166-4140694 GCA_025345505.1 Todiramphus chloris collaris | reverse complement strand
ATGGATGGATGGATGGATGGATGGATGGATGGATGGATGGATGGATGTTCCTCAATTTGAAGAGTTTTCTCTAGCAGGTTGATGTTGTGGTGGTAGCCACCTGGATTTGGACAGACCTTTCCTGGGTCAAGATTTCCACAGCTAAGGGAGTGTAAAGAAGACAACGTAAGGTTTAATTTGTCAGACACTGAGTCTGGTAGAAATGTGTAATCACATCCCAGATAAAGCTGATTTCCATGTAACAAATAATGATGCTGAGAAATAAAAAGGTGCTGGAAAAGCTCTACTTGTGCTGGACAGATTTGATCTGATTATAAAATTTAAGATCATCAAATACTGTACAAGCATAGTGACAATGTGAATTATAAGGACAAAAATACGTGTTCCACACGGTTTTTTCTACCTGACATCATCTTGCCCTTGGATAGGTCAACATTATATATATCTCACCTCCTATCTGTGTTCTCTAGAATGAAAATTTTCTGAAGAAACCCATATGAGACTAATAATTTCTAAAAACTATGGGAAAAGACAATTTAGAGCCTAAGAGCCAAGGTTTCCTCTGGATTTCCAGTCAACCAGTTAACTCCTGTGGAAAATGACAACCTGGACTGGGTGGTCAGAAGTGACTGAATGGTGTGATATCACTTATTAACACAAACCAAAGCCAGCAGCATAATGGGATTAACCTTATGCTAAAAAGACCTCTACTTCTTATTAAGCTTGATCAATGCAACTTCCATATTCTTTTTTTTTCTTGATGTGAGTTTGCCTGAGCAGTTTTAAAATGAAATAAGTAAATAGCCTTTTCTTTGCTGATCTCAGATGACAGGGGGACTGTTATAAAAAGCCCATCAAAATGAGGATGATGAAGGTTTAATTGTCAGGAAACAGCATGTGCTGGAATGAAAACTTTTCCTCTTTACTGGAGTTGTAAAGACAGATAAACATGACATCGGGACAGCACTTTTGGATGCCTGTGTACCAGTACACTGAACTGTCTGGGAATGTCCTCAGGCACCAGAACATGATCCATCAATATTAACAAAAGGTTGGAGAGGTCCTTGCCATGCCTTTGGTATGTGCCACAAGGGTCTCCAGACACCTTGCAGGCACAGCTCAGGCAAAAGTGTGTTCCAGGGTTCATGCCCATTTGGGAGTTTGCATCTTAGCAGGTTCCTAGCACAGAGGTAGATCGTGATGCACCAGTCACCCTTATGGCCCAGGAAATTCTCCAAGTACATTTAATTTTTGAGTGCAGACAGTGTCTCCCAGGAAAGAAAAAAAAAAAAAAAGCATATTGCATCTGCAGCTTCTGCCTCTGCAAGCTGATGACAATTTCTGCTCTTGCTTTACTGGTTACAAAAGTCTGCGAGGGGCCCTAATTCACAAAAAAACGTGTTTATGTGCATTGCTAAATCACAGCCCTTACAGATGAAAGGCCTTAGGCTTTATCTAACTTCCCTTCAATATTAATGGCAACTTGAATTATTGTCCCCCTACAAAAGCTGACAGTGGAAATTTGAGGTTTCAGAAGGATGAGGATGTTGGTCACAAGGAGAACTTGCAGCCATACGTCTTATTTTACTTTCTCTAGTGTATGACAATTAGAAAGGGTCAAATCCTGACACTATACCGAGCTTGAGTGGGACTTTAATTATTTCAATGACACTGCTAGGGAAAAAAAAAATCCATTCAAATGGATTGTTTTACGCAGTGAAAAAGAAGAGCGGGTATTTCTGTCCCAGGAAAGAGGTATTGAAGCCTTCGTCAGAAGAAGGCACCTAGTGCTATTAGAGTCCTAGCCTGTAGTTTTCACCCTGGCAGAGCCTGGAAGTGACAGCTGTGACACACACACAATAGGTTACAAGACCTTCTCTGAAAACAGTAGCTGAACTACAACAGGCTGCAGTAGTAACCCGCCCAACTTAATGAGGGAGATTTGTTCTGCACGTGTAACATTTCTCGTTCTATGATTAAAGGAATGATTTGGCAGTAAATGTGCCAAATGAGCTGACAAGACTCTATGCACCAACCAGCAAATGACTGCAATATGCCAGTTTTTATTAGAGCATGCGTCAGCACTGAATATTTATTTAGAAGTGGTTATCCCAGAGATGCAACGGACCTAAAGGTCATCGACTCCTGAAGCTTTTGGACTTTTTAATATTGAGCTATCTTTCTTTTCTAGAATAGATGAGTAACCTCTCCGCTTCACTCTTCCTCCTAAGTTCCCTTGAAAATTATTTTGTTCTCATCTTTCTTTCTGCATTTGTTCAAAGAAAAGAGTGATGGGAAGGTTTTGTTTGTTTCTTTGTTTTTCATACAGCTTCGAAGAGATAGCCTTTGGGGATAGAAGCAGCAAAGAACAAGGGAGACATCAAAGATGAACATCATTTTCTGGGGCTTCTCACCTTCCTCAGGTACACTCTTTGTCCTTAATTTGTGAACCTCTGCCCTAGTCCTTTCCTCTGCACCAAGGCAGAATGATACCTACACCACTCCGGAGCTTGTTTGCCTCAGGTCTTCTAATAAACATCCAAGGAGTTTTCACAGCCTCTCTGACAACATTCACTCTTCATTTTCTTTTATGGCATCTAATTTCTCTTCTTTGCTGGAAGTTGAACAGATTTCTTGTTATTCCAGTCACCAAGGGCACAGAACTATTGATCTCCATACTCTCCCTCTCCTTGTTGGAAGAACATGTACCTGGCTTCCTTTAGGTTTCTCTTTTCTAGGCTGAAAAAATCCAACTGCTTCACTTACTCTTCACATGTTGTTTCCACATCCTCTTTTCATTTTCACTATTATTCTCCAGGTTGGGGTTTTTTCAGTATGTGTGGACTCTCTTGATTTCTACTGTGTCTTTTCTCAGGGAGCTGCCACTGATGAAATTAATCAGATTACTGAATTCTGTGGCTTTCCATTATCCAAGTGAAGGAAGGAAGGAAAAAAGGGATACTGACCTCCAGAGAACTCCGAAGCTTAACTCCTAGAAATCACCTCTAAGGAAAGAGAAGATAATTTCATCTCATTGGCCCAACTGCTCCTTTATCTGTTTGCTCAGACTGCTGAAAAGCCTGAAAAATGATCACAGGAGGGCTTTGTACCACGGACATGGGACTGAGACTATGGAGAAATGAACCCGCAGACTCACTAGAGATCGACTTGTACCATCCCCTTATCCAATACTCTTGGTAAATTACTAGGGTAAATTATTTGCCCCTTTCCAGTGAGGAATCTGAGCAGAGCCAGGGATGGGCAGTACCCAGTGCCACAGTACCACAGTGTTCTTGCTCTCGAAGTGCCCTCTATGTTCAGCCAGTGCGATGTCCATTTTGATCCTCCTCATGCTTATGCCCTTCAAGGCCTCCGTGTAGAGCCTTTTTGGCCCTGAGAAATGTCTTCTTTGCTAAAAGAGTCGCAGGATTTGGAAAGTCAGTGACCTGTGGTCTTAGGTTGCCCAAGGGTGGGTCTCATGAGAAACAGAGCAACCATCTGGGTCATTAGGTCAGTTATACAAGGAATTATTCTGCATTTTGATGACCAGATTCATAACTCCACTGAGCTGTGGGTATTGGTCTTCATAGCGCCTGTACAAAGCTTCAAGTTCCCTGCTTAGCAGCAGAAAACTTCAGGTGAAAGGCAGAGTCACTTGGCGCTCCAGCCCAGATCATTTCTGCTTCTAGACCAAGGAGACATGGAAGAAAAAGCTGTTGCCTTGCCCATTTGAAGCACTTTAAAGAGGAAAAGCCAAATGCAACGTCCTTCCACTGCCAAATCCAGAGACACCTGCACTCACTGCCACTGTGCTAACAGAAGCATTATCTCACAGGGAGCTCAGCCACAATGTATTTCAAGGAAATAAAGCTTTTTCTTAGAAATTCAGGCTTAGAAGAAGAATAGAAAAAGAATTTAAAGATAAAAATAGAAGACAATTTTTTTTTTCAAGACAGGCATCTTTTCCAGAGCATCCTGTTTAGTGCTGCTTTTGAGATATAAGAGAGGAGTGTGTGACCATCCAGCAGATGATCAAAGCCCCGAACACCTTTTGCAGGTTGCTGGCTCAAGCCTCCCCCCTCTTCTCAGTGTCTTTGGTGAGTTATAACAGCTTATGTAAGAGGAGGCTAGTTTGGGAAGAAAGATTTTCTAACGCAGTCCCTACCCTGAGGGAGAAAATAAATAAATAAATAAAAGAAATGAAAAAAAAAAAAAAAAAAGAAATTACAAACAACTTGACAGGAAAATCTGACCATGGGTGGCAGCTGTTTGGAAAATACAAATAAAAATCAAGTGTGCTGGGTCTTTTAAGGTACCAATCTAGCATGATGCTATTTAAAGCAATGAAGACGGTCTCCTAAAGCTTTTCTCAGATGCTCAGATGCTGACACAGAGCAATTTTGGGGAAATTCTTTCCCCAGTTAACTTCTCTCTGATTTCCTCCAACCTGACAGAATATTTCTTATTATTAAGGAGTGCGCACAGTAAGCCAGGTAAAGCCAGGTAAAGCCAACAGGTATGCAGAGGAGGAATAACTGTTCTGTGAAGTTGTCTGTACAGGCAACAAACCACAATGGTGATGTAGTTTGCCAAAGCCTGAGATATGATTATTCTTTTAATTAAAGTGTGCTCTGCAGATACTATTTACTTTCTCTGATTACTGTACACAGATTTGTGACAAAGGCATTAGGAAGTACCAAGCAGGGATGGTTACCAGCACAGCTTTCTAAGCCAATAGGGAACATCTGGATCATGAATGTTTTAGGGAGATAAAGATCATTAAAAGTGAGAGAGGTGCAAGGTAAGTCTGCAGCCCAAATTCAGAGACGCCAGCTCCTAGTTCACTGCAGAGGACAGCGAGGCTGTGATTCATGAAGATGTAGGGAGAGAGCTGGTTTAACCCTTCAGAGGACATAAGTAAGGCAGAATTGTGAATTAGCCAGCCCTTCTTCCTACTCTTCAAAAGACTGGATAGTAGGACACCCTTTTGGGTTGAATAACTATAAAATCTAATCATCATAATCATGCTTATGGTGCAGAAAGCAGGGACTGTGAGGAATGACGCATGCTTTCTGGCGGAAGGAGCTCTTGGAAGGGGAGTGTGTTACAACAGTAACAAAGCAAAACCAACAGGAAGGCATGCAGGGAATCCAGGACGAGGTGGAGAGAAAAGGTTACATGTGAAAATAAACAAAAATCTACCAGTGATCATGAGAACTGATCCCAACCTTGTCCTGAGGATTGATTTCCCAGCTCCTGGGACCTGCTTCATGCCCATAAATTTGCTTGGTGATCTGGAATCTTGGTTGAAAATGGTCACGATCTGTCCTGCTCATTTTGCTTGGGGATGGGACTGGTAAAGCTCCTGCCTGGCCAGCTATGTTATGGAACTCAGCTGCCAGCTCCCCATGCCTTAGGAAGCAGCTGACCCTCTCTGCTCCCTGACACCTCTGTTGAATGAGTTGATGAAGGATGGCAAGAAGGAAGCCATGGACAGAACAGGAAATTTAATTTAATCAGACATCAAGAGACAGTTAAGAAATTAAGCCAAGACACATGGCTAAAACAGCAGAGCTTGCACTGTTCTCAGAAGAAATACAGCTGTATCATTTAACAGGTCATGAATTTTGGTGATGGATGCCCAGAGAAAGACAGCAGGAGCTGCCGCCTTCTTTGTGGGAAGACCCATCACCCATGGCGTTGTGCACAGAGGAGCTTTCACAGCCCTCTCCTTCTCCTGCCCCCAGGGTAGGACCTCCTTCGCTGGTTATTCTTCGCAGCCTTGCTGGAAATCAGTGAAGGATCAGGGGGAAGCTGAGGTCAGGTCATTTTATCTTGGGCTCCAGACATGAAGGGACAGCTGAAGGGAGCAGAAGCTTGCAAGGCAGATAGATGATCACCTTCAGGAGGGTCTGGGGACAGTTTGCAGAGGCCTCAGAGCAGCCCCCTTGGGCTTGTGAGAGGCAGGAGCTTCTTTCCATCCCTGGTTTGGTATGTGGTAAGGACATCTGTGGGCATCAAGAACTGCAGGGGATGGTTGTCCAGGGGGCCCCAAGGAGCATTGTGTGTCTCTTCCAGCAGCATGGCTATGGAGAGGACCCAAAGCCACTGATTCTGAGCAAAATCTTGTGCACCACATTGGGGGTGCAGAGAGTGAAAGGCTGCATCTGTGGGGAGGAGTGGTCAGGACAGGTGTCCCTGAACTGACCAGTGAGATTCAGTATAAAACTGAGAGACCATGAGGGTCAAGCTTCTTCTTCAATGGCCAGGATCTGAGGAGGACTCTGTCTGTTCTGCCTTCGAACCCAGTCTGTGTGTTCCTGAATCCAGTTCCCAAATCCAGCTCCTGAATCCGGTTCCCATCTGCTGCTGAGCCCAGTCTGGGACTTCCCCAGTGCCTGCTCCACAGCATCAGTGGTGACAGTGATGCAATTGCCATCAGGGGAGGTTGGGCTTGATACTGGTTTTGTATATATTTAATTTTATTATGTTTATTAAAACTATTTTTATTTTTCTTTTCTAATCCATAGGTTTCCCTTATTCCCTTTCTCTTCCCTTTTGGGATTTTTAAGGTCCCTTCCAACCCAAACTATTCTATCATTCTAGGTTCTATGATGCCTTTCTAATAAACCTGTATGTATCTGCTTCTGGTGTAAACTTACTGTTGCTTCATCAACTCTTAATAAGTAGAAAAGCTTATGTGATGTGCATCAGTCACAAACTGACTGCCGAGCTCACAAATGTTTCTCTTGATTTTGATAGCATTTCCCACAAAAACTTTTCCCTGAAACAAGAGCTTTATTTGAAGCTCAGGAGTCCAGTTTCTTTTTGAGGAACTTAGGCTAAATGGTGAACTTTTAATGGGAATTTAAAAACAACCTAAAAGTGGAACCAAAAAGGCTGTAGTTCTGGGAACACTTCCTACTGACCTTATAATTACCAAAAACAAGAAAAGCACAATTGAAGTCAAGCACTTCTGCCTCCTTTCAGATCACGGAGGACAGCATTATTATAAATAAAGGCTATGTCTTAAGCTTTCCAACAAACACATAATACATCAATGTCCTTTCCCTTGTTTTAATTTCACACATAAGATTTATGAACCTGTATATTTAGACTGTTTATTTAAAGCTCTGGCATGCAGGCAACTGTTGGCACAATAAGAGAGCTTTCTCTGAATGTATGTTCAGATGCTGTTTTGATTTGGCTTCATTTTAATGATTTAAATTAAGGAATCCATCACTGCTTTCCAAAGATCAGATCAAAGTTAGCAAGGTCAAAGGCATATTTTATGTTAGTCTCCATTCTGCTGCAGGATTATGTTTGAACTACACCTGATTCCATGAATAGCAAAATCTCTCCTTTCTTCATAACATCCCTCTGGCTCCTCTGTTAAATCTCAGCCCTCTGTTGGTCTTCTGCATGTCCCCTTTGTCCTGTGTTCTTATTTCTTCTCTTCTGCATGGAATTCTTGCATTGTAACCAGGTGCCACCTTGGAGCTGAACCAGGGGAGAACACAGTTCTGCTCTTCAAGTCCTTCCACCAAAAAGCATCCTTCTGCTTGACTCCCCTTCTGCTTTCCCTATAAGCTACGGAACCTCTCTGATATCAGCTCTCAACCTTTGGCATATCAGGAGTATTCCTTGCTTACACACACCATGGATACCACAAGGACTGTGCTCGCTCGTCACTATGGGAATACAAGGGAGTTACGACGGTTTTCTCTTTCACGTCCCTTTTTCTCCAAACAAGGGATGATGTTCTGCAGTTTTTTTCAGGCTGATTGTTCAGTGGATCCTTCTTTTCATATGATATTGCCCAAGTACTGGTAGAATTTAATATCACTGACTGTCATTTGGACGGGAGTTTCTGAAAAACATTAATCATGTGCAAATATTAAGTCACATTTATTATTTTTGCTTTTAGTATTTTCCTTATCGCAGTCAACGTTAAAAATGTATCCACTTTTTCTGACTGTTCTGTGAACCCTTCTGAAATCTCCTCAGGATGACTGTGTTGCCACTGCTCCACTTGACTCGCCCCCATGGACTGTGACTCTTGGGTCACAGTGACCTGGTGGCAACCAGCTTGCAGCAACCGTAAGAGAGAGAATTTTCCTCGAGATGCCTCTGGAAACACTGCAGAGTGTTTGTCAAAATGGTTCCAAAAATGACATTTTGGTCTCTCTTATGGGGGAAAGTCTTTGCCCTTGCTTTTTCACAGCTGACCCCATATGTGGAGTACTCCTTGAGTGGGATGACTTGTCAAGAGCAAGAACATGTTCCTCTTAACTAACCTGTGGAATACAGCTTTGATGTGGCTAAGACACCGCAGTGCAATAAGATCCAAGTTTAGATTGTCTAGAAGAAAGAAATAGATTTCTCTTGTAAAATTGTCTATTATTGTTCATTATCTGACTTTTGAGTAAACCATCAGTGCCTTTAAGAAATGTATTTTTTCTTATTAGTGTGGGATTTGTTGTAATTTCAGGAGGGTGATGAGGAGGTTATATATTGTTCTAGGAGAGACGTTTAACTTTATATTGCATTTCAGTCATTCAGCAAACCGAGAAAGGGATTGAGTAAATTATCCCTTACAGCAACAGGAGTGCAATGTCACTGCTGAGTAAGGTCTCCTGACTGGTTCTGAACATTTCCTTTGGATACATCGTGTGAGTGAGGCTGTAAATCGTTTTGTGCAAGTACAGCACGTTAGCCTTGTACTGAAAAACTTCTTGTTCTGCTTGAAACGTTTAGTCAGAGAAACTGGAAAAGGAAAGGACAGCTCAAGAAGGACATGACGTCCTCCCCTCTTGGTTGACAAAGGTCCTTTAATTGCAACTGCATCATGCAGATGTCCCAGTTCAGGACTGAAGGTGACGCATCTGAGCTCAGTGTATCTGCAATCTCTCTGGGCAATCAAAACCCCTTCTGTACTACGGTTGATGTCATATCTGGTGATACCTTTCATTTTCTTAATATATCAACATGAAAGTAAGGTATTTTCTTCCCATTACTTGAATCAGGACACTGTCTCAGACCCTTCTACTTTAATTCTTAAGACTTTCCAGACTAAATTCATCCATGTCCAATATATATCAGTTTATTCTTGCATTAGTGCTCTCCCTCTGCTTAAGAAGTCCTTCTCTGATCCTTGAGTTCACTTATATTTAAAGAATAATAATATTCCCTCTCAGCTTTCGTGTTCCCAGGATGTATTAATCACAAACACTTCTAGGCTCTTCCTATCTGGAAACCTCTCCCTGACACTGGTGGTCCCAGATGAAGTTCACAGTAACAGCTTGAAGTCATATTGTTCAGTGAATGAGGAAATGGATGGATGGTCACATCCAGAGGGTAGTGGTCACCAGGGTACTGGTCAACAGGATGATGTCCAGATGAAGGTCAGTGAAAAGTGCTGTCCTTCAAAGGTCCATACTGGGATGAGAGATGTTTACTATCTTCATCAAAGACATAGACAGTGGGATCAAATGCACCCACAGAGAGTCTGCAGTTGACATGAAGCTGAGTGGTGTGGTTAACATGCCTGAGGAATGGGATGCCATCCAGAGGGACTTGGACAAGCTTGAGAAGTGGGCCTGTGTGACTTCATGAGGTTCAACAAGGCCAAGTGCAAGGTCCTGCGCTTGGGTTGAGGCAACCCCTGGTATCAATACATCCAGAGCATCATGGGAAGCAGGTCAAGGGAGGATATTCTGCCCCTCTGCTCTGCTCTGCTCTGCTCTGCTCTGCTCTGCTCTGCTCTGGTGCGACCTCACCTGGAGCACTGTGTCCAGCTCTGGAGTCCTCAGCACAGGAAACACATGGACCTGTTGGAATGACTCTAGAGGAGGCCACAATAATGATCTGAGGGCTGTAGCCCCTCTGCTCTGAGGACAGGCTGAGAAAGTTAGGGTTGTTCAGCCTGGAGAGGAGAAGGCTCTGAGAAGCCTTAAAAAGGGCCTGCAAGAAAGATGGGGCCAGACTTTTTAGCGGGGTATGTTGTGACAGAGCAAGAAGTGATGGTTTAAAACTAAAAGAGGGGAGATTTAGACTGGAGAGAGGAAAGAAATTATTTTATGATGAGGGTGGTGAAACACTGGCCCAGGTTGCCCAGAGAGGTGGTATAAGCCCCATCTCTGGAACCATTCCAGATCAGGTTGGATGGAGGCTCTCAGCAACCTGCTCTAGTTGAAGATGTTGAATTAGATGAGCTTTAAAGGTCCCCTCCAACTCAAAGCATTCTGTGACTCTATGATTCTTTATTTCTTGTTTGTGGGAGCCAGGGATTTTGTAGTCTGTTCTGCAAGAGGCCTCACTTCAGTCTCATCAATTACCTCTCCCGAGAACACCTAAGCTGAGGCATCCGTAGGATGTTTGCTTTTTCAGAGCTGTATCATTCTGTGATCAACAAACACAACATGCCCTTTTTACTCCCTCATTTCCCACTGACAAGCTCCAGCTTTATAGCTGATTCTTTTGTTGTTAATTCCCACAGGCACGACTTTACTCTTTCTACCATTATATTTTGCAGTTCTCCATCCCATTCACCTTGCTAATACACCAATCCTCTTCTGAATTGCCTATACCTCCCAGCTTTGTACTGTTGATAAAATCCATTAGTAAATCTCTGTTTTTTAAGCCAGGGTCATCAATGGGAACATTAAACAAGATTAGTCCGAAGACAGAACATTGTGATACTCCACTAAAAACTGCCCTGAAAACGACAACTTCTCATCTCCACAGAACCCCGGGTCATTTCTCTTTAGTAGTTACTTACCACATTAGTATTTTGGAAAGGATCCACATTTTCTGCAGTTAATAATAGCCCATGTGGCACAATATTAATATTGCTTCATTGAAGTCTAGGTGGATTATATCGAAAGCACTTTTCCCATCCATAAGAGTTGGTTATCCTTTTTAAGGAAAGTTATCAGACACAAACAGCCTTTGATAAATCAGCATTTCCTCCCATCTTGATTTATTTTCACCTCCTTGTGGTCGTTCCTCTTCTTTAATTATTAATACACTTTTGTTTTCTCGAAGATTTATTCTAAAGCTTGCACATTTGTGAGCTTGGGTGGTTGCTTTTCTGCACTCAAATATGGACATTATATTTATTATTTGACATACAGACGGAACCACCCCCAACTTCATACATTTATTAAAGAGCTTTGAGATGGAGCACTGATTTCCTGAGCCAGCTCTTTCAAACATCAAGAATGCTGATTACCCAGCTCCATATCTCCTCCCTTCTCCCTAGCTAAATGAAACTAGTTCAGAGAGTTTTGTTTCCACTTTGGTAATAGAAATTTACATGTCCACAGTCCTATTCCCATTAATCATCTTGTCTTTCCTTAGCAGGTTCTACAACAGAGTCCTTGCAGAAAACCAAGCTGAAGTAGACCTTTAACAGTGGGGTCATATTTGCATTATCTTTAATGTCTGCCCTGCAATTCTTATTCCACATTTACTTTCTGTTTTCATGTTTAAATACTGAAGAAATCCTTGACCTTATTTTAATTTTCTTTGCCAGGATTAATTTAAATTTACTTTTAGCAATGCCCACGTTATCCCTGCATTTTCTGAGCTCTAAAATGCAGTTTCCTCTGCTGATCTTCTTGCTCTTCATCAGGTCTCTGCTTACTCCCACTTTTCCATTAATGTGATTGCAGGTGGAGCAGTCCCCCTTCTGAGAAGCCTAATGAACTTTATCTTTGCAAAACACAGGTTGGTCACCTACAGTTTGCTTCTTTCACCTCCCAGGAGATTTACTGGCTCTTGTAACGGTTGGCCTGAAAAAGGACACATCTCCATCCTCTCGTATTAATCTACCTACTATATTTCACTAAAGTCTAATACAAACATTTAAAATAAGTGAATTATTACAGTAGCAGGTATCAGGTTGAAAAAAAATAAATAAAGCAGCTACTGTTCACAGTTGTGACCATATCACTTCTTATTGCTCCTGACATAAATTAGCACTGCACTGTGTAAGATCTTCTAATCATTGAGGTTTCCATCATCACATGGGGCGATGGTGCCATTCAGAGGAAACTGCCAATGTTAGGGTACAGTTTCATGCCATGCCAAACTCGGGCCAGCTTCAGGCTGCTGCTCAAGAGATGATCCCAGTTCTTTCTGCTACCCCCACCTACATAACTGCTCCGTCAAATGCATGGGAAGGCACAGGAATATACAGCCAGGGTCAGCTGAGAAGTGGAAGGAGCAGGACCATGTCTTCCTCTGGTGGCAGCCTATGCTGAGATCAGTTTGTAGTGCAGATCAGCACAATAAATCAGGCATTTAAAATACCTTAAATAACCACAGAATCACAGGATGGTAGGGGTTGGAAGGGACCTCTGGGGATCATCTAGTCAAACTACCCTGCTCAAGAAGGTTCACCCAGAGCAGGTTGCACAGGAACATGTCCAGGTGGGTTCTGAAAGTCTCCAGAGAAGGAGACTCCAACAACCTCTCTGGGCATCCAAATAAATGGATCAGTTGACCCACGTTTACTTCATCTGTTTTTGAAATTAGATCACTTTAAGGTCAGGAGGTCTGGCTCATTCAAGCAAACAGTTCATTAATATCTTACGCTAGTGGACCATGAAAAACATTTTGCAAAGTTAATCACTCTCCCTTTTTGTATAAATCATCCTGATGAATGCACGTATCCTTACTACCATTGCTCTTCCTGTACCTAGCCCAAGTACTGTAATTTCTCAGTGGCCTGCAGGTGTGATTTGTATCTCATTTTATCAAATCTGTCTGAGAAAAATAAAACAGATACACTAACTCGTTAAAATGAGGGAGTCAGCCTCGCTCTGATTTCACATTCTTTAATCAGGCTGATCAATAGACTTCAGCTCCAATCTCCAAACAGATAAATAACTAAGTAAAACAATTTCCAAAAAAAAAAAGTTCTATTCTTATGGTATGCACAAAAATGAAAACACTAATTTTGATTTTATACAAAGCCTTCAGCATACATTATTCAAAAGCACTTTGTGAACTGGCAAAGCAAATTGATCCAGAGCTTATTGACTCAGCAGAAGTCATTCGATTGACTTCACATTAACTTTGGACCAGGACCCACTGCTGAAGTACAGCCACTTCTGATCAATGGTGGAGGGGCTATTCAGAAGCATACCAATGCCAATCAGCATGTAAAACTTTAGGACACATTATCTTAATGAGCTACATCATTGATTGGAATTCTTGGTGAAATTTAAGCAGGCAGAATCCTAGAATGTCTTGGGTTGGAAAGGACCTTTAAAGGTCATCTAGTCCAACGCTTCTGCAGTAAGCAGGGACATCTGCAACTGAGAAGGTTGCTCAGAGCCCTGGCCAACCTCACCTGGAATGTTTCCAGGTATGGGGCTTCTACCACCTCTCTGGGCAACCCGGGCCAGGGTCTTACCACCCTCAGCATAAACAATTTCATCCTTAAAGCTAGTCTAGGTCTCCTCTCTTTTAGTTTAAAACCATCAGCCCTTGTTCTGTAGCAAAAGACCTTGCTAAAAAGTGTGACCCCATCTTTCTGCTTTGCCTCCTTTAAGTGCTGAAAGGCCTCAATAAGGTCTCCTTGGAGTCTTCTTTTCTTCAGGGTGAACAACCCCAACTCTCTCAGCCTGGCCTCACAGCAAAGTTGTTCCAGCCCTCAGATCATTTTTGTGGCGTCCTCTGGAACTGCTCCAACAGGTCCATGTCTTTCCTGTGCTTAGGACTCCAGAGTACTCCAGGTGAGGTCTCACCAGAGTGCAGTAAAGGGGGAGAACCACCTCTCAATCTTACCATCCTCATATGTCCTTCTTGACTGTAAGGGATAAGGAGTTTTAAGTAATTCGGGACAGAGGGATTCTCCAGTACGTAGTATCCTCCTGGCCACAAACAAAAGCATCTGTTCAGTTTTGAAGCAGGAAAGTTTACCTTGTAGATGCCTTTTTTGCAGCATCCAGCCTCTTCCTTGGAAGTCTGCCATCAATGATAGCTTTGAAACGGCTCAATAACTAGCACATTTTAAGGAAGTAAATTTAATAAAGGTGGATATGAAGACTGAAAGATGCCCAGACACTGCAGCACAAATCCAGGTCTAATGTCCTTAGGGTTGCAAGGCCAAGTCTCAGTGCTATTGTGTGTCCTCTCCAGTTAGAGAAACTGCATAGACCTGTACTCATCTCTCCGACTCGCACGATAGAAGAAGCTGTCATAATGAGAGGCAGGGTCTATTTGCATTCAGCGTTTATTCCATTTACTAAAGAGGATGCTCTGAAAAGAATCAATGATAATTCCTCTCCTAGAAAACGTACTGTCCCAGGTCACTACAGTAGTCAGTAAAAACTCATTTTTAAGAGGGAAGGAGAAGTAATGTTATAACCTGTAGGCAATCTTTTCAAGAGCAAGGATGAGGCACAGCAACTTTACAAAGGGCATCCACCTAGGGAGGCAACCTCTGTTACTTGGTGGAACAGACTCTGTACAAAAAAGCTCTTCTAAATGAGGGTTAGAGAAATTCAAGCAAATTCCACCCATTGCCTCCCTCTTCTTCATCACATTAAAAATGTGGTTTATTTTAACTTTAAAGGTACTCTGCAGTGCATCTTTACACTCTTTCTACCCTCTCTTCCAAGAGCTTGACTAGGAATCCATCTTTAATGAGCTACAATGTCATATTTTCTTTTGGGCTGTTCCCTCATTGGCTTTATGAAGCTTGGAGGCCTTTTATCTGCACACAGGCATAGCTTCGCCTAGCAGGATAGAAAGCAGATTTAACCCAGCTGCACGATTAGCACATTTTTCTAAGGCATGGGTATGGTAGATTGGAAACCTCCCAACTTTAGACACTTGAGCACAAGCCACCCACTTCCTAAGCAAGGAGTCTAATCATAGAATCATAGAGTCATAGAATGGTTTGGATTTGAAAGGACCTCTAAAGGTCATCTAGTCTAACTTCCCTGCAGTCAACAGGGACATCTTCAACTAAAGCAGGTTGCTCAGAGCCCTGGACAACCTCACTTGGAATGTTTACAGAGATAGGGCACCTACCACCTCTCTAGGAAACCTGTGCCACGGTCTCACCATCTCCAATGTAAACAAATTATTCCTTATATCTAGTCTAGGTCTCCCATTCTATAGGAGTGGTTTAAAACCACTGCTCCTTGACCTGTCACAACATTCCCAGATGAAAAGATTTTCCCCATCTTTCTGATATGCTTCCTTTAAGTAATGAAAATTTTCAATAAGGTGTTCTCAGAACCTTCTTTTCTCCAGGCTGAGCAACTCCAACTCTCAGCCTGGCCTCGCAGCAGAGGAGCTCCAGCCCTCACATCATTGCTGTGGCCTCCTTTGGACCCATTATATATTATAATATTATAAATTATGTAATGAACTTCATAGATTTTGCATGACTAGATAGTCAAGACAGTGTCACTGGTGATCATTGCATGCACCCAGAATATGCTTTTGAGATATGCTTCATTGGCATGTTTGAGAAAAGAGTGGCTGTGTTATGAATCTCACGAAGCACTGAGAAGGAACTGCTCAGCTCCACTGAGACAGCAGCACCTCTGGATAGGCACAGGAGAAAATTTTAGATATCTAATGATTAATAGCAAAAGAATTGGCATTTATGGACACCAGTGACTAAAAAAAAGTAAAAAATCTTTATGCAGTGTTTTGTAGAGTAACCGTCCCAACTTTGCTCATGAAACAAGACTTAATTGCTTAAACTTCTAAATATGGCTTCTAAATTTGCTAAATTTCTTAACGTGGATCTCATCTCCAGTGCTAGAAGCAACAAGAGATCCAATCAGTACTGGCAACCTGTACTATGAGCACCTTGTTAGCCAAAGAGCTTTGTGTGGGTCTATGTGATATCTTGTTGTCTTATTTCTTGCTCCCACTACTGCTATATGCAGTCACGACACTGAGAAAATTTAGGAGAGATTTAGTAACATAAATAAGGGCAAAGGAAAGCATATTTCCATGATCACAGACTATCTGCCAGCCATTCAGATGGGAGGGGAGGAGCTGATTCACGCTGCTAAATTTAATTAAAGCATATGCTCTTGGGCTATGCTGTTGAATGTCCTTAAATCTGCCTCACTTTGCCTCCTTTCCAGGTCATCACAAAGTTTAAATCACATTGAAATGTTCTTCTTTCATTATCATACAATATTTTTTTCTAAAAGGAGTTTTTTTTGTCCCTTCTCCACTTTTTCCAGAAAAATCATAGAGAAAGCCCCATCAATAAGGTATGAAGAGCATTTTCAAAAAGACAGCAAAATTGAGATGCTTGGAGGATCAATCAGGAAAGAAGTCCTCACCTATTAAAAGTATAAAAAGTATTAAAAAAATGAGACAGTGCCATTTTATTATAACATGCAAAGGTAGTTGGAAAATTGAGAAGCAGCAGGTGATGAGGAGTCTGTGGTCATGTCCCAAATGAATCAGTGACACAGGCAGGGGAGGTCCTGTCTGTGAAGGCAACGTTTAGGCTCCTGAAGAAGAAACCAAAGAGAAGAATGCCTGCGGTAATGTTTGCTGAAAGGCTCCCTTATCTCTCATATATCCAGGGAGAGCAGTGGAGAGGCAGAGTATGAATGTAAGATGGTTTCAGGCTCATTTGACATGTAGAACCAAAGGATCGTTCTGGTTGGAAGAAACCTTCAAGACCATCAAGTCTAACCATTAACTCAGCACTGCCTGGTCATCAATAAACCATGTCCCTCAGCACCACTTCTCCACATCTTTAAATCCCTCCAGGGATGGGGACTCCACCACCGACCTGGGCAGCCTGGGCCAAAGCTCGACAACTCTTTCTGGGAAGAATTTTTTCCTAATGTCCAATCTAAAACTCCACTGGTGCGACTTGAAGCCATTTCCTCTTGTACTATTGCGTGTTACTAGGGAGAAGAGATCAACCACCTCCTGGCTCCAATCTCCTTTGGGGGAGTTGTTGAGAGCAGGAAAGTCTCCCCTGAGTCTCCTTTGCTCCAGGCTAAACAATCCTAGGTCCCTCAGCCATTCCTCACAAGACTCAACCGCTTCATTGCCATTCTTTGGACACATTCCAGTACCTTAATGTCCTTTGAGTGAGGGGCCCAAATCTGAACACAGTATTTCAGGTGCAGCCTCACCAGTGCTGAGTACAGGGGGACAATCCCTGCACCAGTCCTGCTGACCATGCTAGTGCTGATACAAGCCAGAAGGCTGTTGATTTTCTTGGCCACCTGGCCACACATTGGCTCATATTCAGACATTTGTTGACCAAGACCCCCAGGTCCTTTTCTGTCAGGCAGCATTCCAGCCATTCTTCCCCAGGTCTTAGCATTGCAGGGGGTTTTTGCAGCCCAAGTGAAGGGCTCAGCACTTGGCCTTGTTGAATCTCAGCGCATTGGCCTCAGCCCATCAACCCAGCCTGTCCAGATCCCTCTCTAGAACCTCCCTACCCTCAAACAGATCAATACACTTGCCTAACTTGGTGTTGTCTGCAAACTTGCTGAGGGTGCCCTCGATGCCCTCATCTAGATCACATGTAGAGCATCAAAATCCAGTGCAGGAGAGATTGAGTTCATCTGAGGCACTGTCACTTAAAATCAAGGAGGTTGTGAGTCTGCTTTAAAGTGGGGAGTGAGGGAAGCCAAATGGTGCACAAGAGCATATGGTTTGGGATGACATTTCAAAAGATGAAGACACGAGCATAGGTACCTCTCAATGAAGAATAGGTCACATGAAGCGAATAATAAAACAGAAACTGGAAAACAAGTAGATTGACATTTGCAAAGGTTGTAAAAACAGGAGCTAAAGTGGCAGTATGTGAGTTACTATGCAAATGCTGGAAACCTCAGAAACAAAGATGGTGGAACTGGACTTTCTGAGCCTGACTGAACTGAAGAGATGGATATACATGTATGAATAATTTGGTGGAAAGGGACACTACATCAGACAAGTCATATGATGGAAAGAGAGGGCAAAACATGTCATCAAGAATCTCTATGAATTGAAACTCCAGGACAAGAAGGAACAATACAACTCTAGGACAATGGACCTTACTGCTCACCAGCAAAGCAGCACTAACTGATGCTAACAGGACAGAAAAAAAGAGGTAGGAAAGGCAGGAAATACAAGTGTCTTGGGTGACTTCAGTTACCTTCATGGAGACTGAGCAAAGGTCACATCTGAGGCTAAAGCAGCAGCTGGTTACTGATCCCAGAAAAAGATGAGCAATCTCAGAGCTGATATGAAAATCTAGTTCATAATCTCTTCATGAAGTCAACAACCTGCAGCAGATTTCAGGACATACTTTGTGCCAGCATCCCTATGGGAGCAACAGGGGCTGAGCAGTTCAGCAATGCTTTGCCCAAATTCATCAGCAGGACCTTGCAAAAATAACCTTTTTTAAAAAAAAAAAAAAGTGAAAAGGGGAAGCTAGAGGAATTAAATCCTTACAGGTGTTGACAGTCCTGAAGGGTGTTGAGCAGAGAACATGCCACTGGTGTACCACTGTTTTTCTCCTAAAAAAAGCTCGAAGAAGTAAACCAGAATTGTTGAACAGAAGGGTAACGGCTGCTATTAGAAATAAGAAGGCATTCTTTAAAAAGCTAATGCCATGTCCAAAAAAAAAGCTAACAGAATTGGGAACTCGAGCAGATTAAAAGGAAAAAAATATAACAAAGCAAGCCAGAGACCAAGGAGCAACCAAAGAAAGCAAACAGCACTAATATTAAATTTTTCTTTCAACACATCAGGAGTAAAAAGCCCATGTTGTAAGACCAATTGGTAGTAACTGTACACAAGAACCACTTGCAGAGAAAAAGGTCACTGAAGAGTACCCACGTGAATTCTTTGCACTGGTGTTTGCGACAGAAGAAATAGGGGTGATAAACAACCCAAGTCCTCTTTGAGGAGAAGATTCAGGGAAGAGCCTGCCTGAACAAAAAGTACAGACTAAAAAGAAGGAACGTGGACAGAACAGCACGGCTAGATATATTTACCCAAGAGTTTCACAGAAAAGAAAAGATTAAATATCTGAATTATTAACACCGATGTGCAGTGTTTTCCTTAAGACTGCTCTGGCTTGTGAAGACTGGAGAGGATCCAGGAGAGATCCAGGAAACTAGAAACATATGAACCTGACATCTCCACCAAACAAATGAGCTGAATCTTTGATGAAGGAAGGTAAAAAGATTTCACTTCTGGTTAATTGCACCTTACAAATCTCTTGGGGGTTTTTAATGGGTTAACAGGTTTGTGGGTATCAATAACCCAGTTAATAAAAGGTTTTTGGATTTCCAAAAAAGTTTTAACAAAGTGTGTTTAAAGGAAATAAGCAGACGTGGGATAAGATTGTCCTCTTATCTGGTCTTGACCAATACAAATAATATTTCAAAAACAGGAAGCAGAGGGTAGGAGGAATTCAGTTTCTTCTAGCAGAGGACTAATGTCTTCAGATGAAGCTAACGAGATTCAGAATCAAACAGGATGGTTGGTCCTTCATGCAGCAAGTAGCAGACATGAAAAAATCCAAATGAACATTTTTATGGACTTAAATCAGAGAATCACAGAATGGTCGGGGTTGGAAGGGACCTCTAGAGATCATCTTATCCAACACCCCTGCTAAAGCAGGTTCACCCAGAGCAGGGGGCCCAGGATCGCATCCAGGTGGGTTTAGAATCTCTCAAGAGAAGATTCCACAATCTCTCTGGGCAGCAGCAGCCTGGGCCAGGCTCTGAAACCCACACAGCAAGGAAGTTTTTCCCCATAATCAGATGGAAACTCCTGGGTTCCGGTTTGTGTCTGTTGCCTCTTGTCCTTTCACTGGGCACCACTGAAAAGAGCCTGGAGCCATCCTCAGGACCCATGCCCTTTAGCTATTGATAAGCATTGATCAGATCCCCTTGCAGGCTTCCCTTCTCCAGGATAAATTGCTCCAGAGCTCTCAGCCTTTCCTTGTCACAGAGATGCTTCAGTCCCCTAAGCATCTTTGGAGCCTCTGATGGACTCTCTCCAGTAGTTCCTTGTTTCTCTTGTACTGTGGAGCCCAGAACTCAATAAATATTGCAGAGGTGGCCTCACTGGGGCAGAGTAGAGAGAGAGAAGAACCTCCCTTGACCTGCTGCCCACACTCTTCTTAATACAGCCCAGGAGACCATTGGCCTTCTTGGCCACAAGGACACATTGCTGGCTCATGGTGAAGTTGTTGTCAAACCAGGAATTCCAGGTTGTTCTCTGCAGGACTGCTTTCTAGACAGTCAACCCAGCAAAAGTGGGTGGATAGGTGGAGGAAGTAATCAGCAAAGACCACAACAGGGCCGGGAAATCCCTGATCTGAGAATGATTGCTAGAGTGGTCAGAGCCATCTCCCCTGTGTTTACTTTTCTAGCATCCACTTATGGGTGATGGTAGAAGTAGATGAGATAAATGCAGCTGGGTCTGAAAAAAACAGTGTTTTTTTATAAATATTCTTATGTTAAAACAGAATGGGTTTGAATTTCTTACAGGCTTAACCAACACAGCCCTTCTACTGACACTGTCCAGATCCCAGACTATATAGGCCTGGGAGAGGTTTCAGGATATCATTTGGTTCATCCTCCAAATCATCTTAATCATCCTATAAAACTCTTCCACTGATGAGTCAATGTGGTTTTCAAACCTTCCAGGAGGAAAACTTCCAGGCCTTCCCAGGTAGTTTGTACAAGTGCTTTACTCTCCTTTGTACAGGATAGTACTCTTTCATATCTAAATTAAATGTCTCAGCAATCCAAGCCAATCTAAGCCAACAGCTTCTTGACCTAAGCGGGCTTGGAGAACAGCTTTTTTCTGTTTCTTTTTGTGGCATATGTCATATATTCACGTATTTGAGAAGTTACTCCCTTTTTGCAAGATCTCCTATTTTCTAGATTCAACAAGGTCAGCTCTTTCAATCTTTGCTTGTAATTACACTGTCTACATCCTGAATCTTTGTTGCTATTGTTTTGCACACTTTCTCTCCTTGCCTTATGACACGGACGGAAACATTGACTGAAGTTCAGCTGAGTGCTTATAAACACTGGAAAAAAAAAGTACATTTGGTTTTGTCAGTGAATTTCCTAAGCATAGGGTTCATCTTTGGTCATTTAAAGATTTTTCTTTCTGAAATGGAACATTTAATTACATTTCTCAGCACAGCATTATTATTTAAAAAAGCTTGCGCAGTGGCACTTGCAGACTGAAAGTGGGAATCTGTTGTGAGCAATGTAGCACAAATGTGTAGAAAACAATCATCTTTTTCCTTCTAAAATGTGTAGTTCAGGATAAAACCTATTAACTGGATGAGACCAGAGGCAGAAAGGACAATTCTTGACTAATTAGTGGTAGTAACTGCAGCTCTAATAACAGTAACCAAATAGAGACTTGACTCCGGCAGGGAGAATGCAGCCTTAAAATCGGTCAGTGAAACAAACATTTATATTTGTAGAATTAAACCAGAAATAAACACTTTAAATCCAGACTGTTTTCTTCTTCACTAAGTATCTATGTACCTACTTCTATTTCAGGGTTCCTTGTTTTGCCTGATGTGCCTACTTGTTTCACAAGTGCATCGTAAGAGGGAGGTTTTTGGGTGTGCTTTGGATACTGTGATGCTGGAAGATGTCATAGGAAAGAAGTAGGTACTAAGACTGGAGCATCTCTGCTTTGAGGACAGGCTGAGAGAATGCAGGTTGTTCAGCCTGGAGAAGAGAAGGCTCTGGGGAGACCTTGTGGCCTTCCAGTACTTAAATGAGGCCTACAGGAAAGATGGAGAGGGGCTCTTGATCTGGGAGTGTGATGGTAAGACAAGGAGCAATGGTTTCAAACTGAGAGAGGGTGGATTTAGATTGGATATTAGGAAGAAAATGTTTACTGTGAGGGTGGTGAGACACTGGAATAGGTTGCCCAGAGAAGTTGTGGATGTTCCCTCCCTGGAAGTGTTTAAGACCGGGTTGAATGGGGCTCTGAGCAACCTGGTCTAGTTCCAACCCCCCTGCTCATGGCAAGGAGGTTGGAACTAGATGATTATGTTAAAGTCCTTTTCAACCCAAACCATTCTACGATTCTATGACTTTGAGAGATGGAATGTACCTCAGCTCACTCTCTGTGATGCTCTCCTTGCATTCTTTGTACCTACAGCTCCTATACCACAGCTCTTCTGCATCGGCCAGTTCTTCCTCCTGCCTTACCGAGCTGAGCCAATTATCAGCAGTGTTTTGTCATTAAGTGGAATAAGGGATTTGTTCCAACCTCCACATTTTCCTCCCCACCAGCCTGGTTTAGCCCCATTCCCTCTCCGTTGCGTTACGTCCATTGCACTCAGCATGTGCTGCTTTAGCTCTGTCAACATTAGTTTCAACTGCCACTCGTCATCCCTGCTCGGAGAAGCGAGGAGCTCAATTTAATACCTCGAGCTTTCATAAACAAAGCTGATCACTAGGATTACTGAGAGTATTGGACACGCTTTATTGATGAGGTGATTGACTTATCACTGCCTCAGATACAGAGTTTTTCATATTGGCTTGGGGCTTTTATTTTCCTAATTCAGGCACAATGCTACGCTTCTAGAAAAGGAAGGGTCAAATCTGGTGATGCTAAGATAAATCCAGGCATAATGCCACTAAAATCCACAGCTATTGCAGATATATCGAGGTGTAACTGATGCTGGAATGGAGTGCAAAGTATTGAAAATCAGCTTCTTATGGCTCGTGATTCTTCCTTGTGACATACTGGACCTGCCACATAGTCACCAGCTTGGGACATGTATTGCTGCCATTGCAGTACTTGATGAAAACATCTGTTTTATGTCGGAATCTGCCAGGTCCCGGAATTCAAGTCTCTCTTGGACTTTAAATAGACTGAAATAAGGTTGTTCTGGGATTAGCTGGCGTTCTCCAGCCTCCTTTTATTGTGGCTATAATATCTTTTTTATTAAATTGCTCACAGGTAACAACATACAGATATGCTGTGATAAGCTCTCCAAGCTGTACTGTTTTCAGGGAATCTCAGGTCACAGTCATGGATCTCTGGAAATAGGAAGTAAGAACCAGCCTTGTTTTTGTGAAGCATTCAGACCAACATCTCCTTGTTCCCATGCTCCTTGCAGTTGACTGGTTTGGAGTATAAGGCATTTGACTGGAAAACAGCATTTTTTATCAAAGAAAAAAGCACTCTTCCAACTGTGCAATTGTCCAATTAATCTGGGATTGACACGTTAAGTACCACTAAAAAAAAAAATCGAGCTATATTTTGTGCAGCAGTCTTCAGAAAAGCTATAACCCCAGCCAGAGTACTGAAAACAGCAGGGAAAAATAGCAAAAGGAGGTTGTAATCCAAGGTGGGGGAATAATTTCTCATGGAGAGATGAAAAGAAATTGGATCAAATGGAGAAAAGAAGGTGGTGTTTGTTTTTTTTTTCAAAAGCGGAGGGTCCTTAAGCACAGGAGAAGATCACAGAATCACAGAACCACAGAATCACTCAGGTTGGAAAAGCCCCTTGGAATCATTGTGTCCAACCACTAGCCCTACTTTACAAGTTCACCGCTAGACCATGTCCCCCAACACCACATCCAAGCGATGTTTAAACACATCCAGGGATGGTGACTCAACCCCCTCCCTGGGCAGCCCATTCCAATATTTCACTACCCTTTCCATGAAGAATTTTTTCCTAGTGTCCAGTCCAAACCTACCTTGTTTCAGCTTGAGGCCATTCCCTCTGGTTCTGTCCCTAATTACCTGAGAGAAGAGCCCAGCACCAGCCTCTCTACAGTGCCCTTTCAGGTAGTTGTAGAGAGTGATGAGGTCTCCCCTCAGCCTCCTCTTCCTCAATCTAAACAGGCCCAGCTCCCTCAAACGATCCTCATATGATCTATTCTCCGAAAATTAAAATCTGCTCAAAATAAATAGTTCCTAGACTATTTTAAAATCTGGAGAACTTTATTTGTACATACATATCAACACTCTCAGTCAATCCAAAACAGGAGAGGAATCAACGGTAGTTTCATTTGTATAAGAAGTGATGTTAAGATCACAAAGCAAATGATAACCTAAGAAATCCACGTGGCCATCCTTACTTTTCATACAAGTTATTTTTCACGCTCTCCTGCTTTGTGGAAAAGTCCTGCAGCATTATGTAGGAATGAATCACCACTGGGTTATCTGCAAGTAATAGGATGTAACACAAATTTGTGTTTGTTGGGGTTTTTTTTTGTTTTTTCCCTTAAATTCAGTATGAGGGAGATTGTCTTTTTAATATTCTGGAAGATATCTGACTGAAGATATACCACAGTTCAGCATTTTCTGTAAAACCCCTGATAACATTTTCATAAAAGCATGACTTGCTTTATCATATGTCAAACAAATCACAGAACGGTTTTGGCTAGAAGGGACCTTAAAGATCATCTCGTTCCCACCTCCCTGCCATGGGCAGGGACCCCTCCCACTAGACCAGGTTACTCAAAGCCCCATCCAGCCTCCTCTTGAACAATTCCAGGGATGGGGCAGCCACAACTTCCTTGGGCAGCCTGTTCTAGTGTCTCACCACCCTCAAAGTGAAGAATTTCTCCCTCATATCTAAGCTAAATCTCCCCTCTTTCAGTTTAAAACCATTACCCCTCATCTTATCCTGCACTCCCTGATAAAGTACCACCCCATCTTTACTGTAGGCCCCCTTTGAGTACTGAAAGGCTGCAGAAAGATCATCCCAGAGCCTTCTCTTCTCCAGGCTGAACAAGCCCAGCTCTCTCAGCCTGGCCTCAAAGGGGAGGTGCTCCACCTTCTTTCTCTTTATCACCTTCATGGTCCTCATTAGAAAGTCATTAGACAATACAAAGCAAGGCAGTGGCAACAGAGGTCGATGAAAAGCCAGGAGGTATCATTATAGTGAAACAAAATCAACCTATCATAGGAAAAAATAACTGAGAGGACAACAGGATAAGCTTTCTCTATAAATACTTCAATAGCAGAGCTATTAAAAGGTTATGATTTAAGATGATTCACAAAACAAACCAGTGAGCCAAAAGGAAACTCCTTCCAAACAGTGGAAGAAATCCCCTAAAGACACAGTCAGCCTAACTGGATAATCATCTCAGCAGGAAAGAGGTGAAAGCATCATTGCTGAGTTTATTTAAATTCAGGAAGGGATCCTCTGACGCATCCCATTTCATCTCTGGAGAAGAATCAGGGCAGTTTTCCAAAGCAGAAACACGCTGACAACTTCACCCCTGAGTCACCTTCTATGCAGGTCTGACCTCCGTGAGCTCTGCTCACCCTGGAATGAAATCATGACTTCCACTTTGGGAAACGCTGTGCAGCAGCTGGCAAATGGGCAACCTCCTCCCAGCAAAAGATGAGGTATAATGAAGATTAAACTGTTTAAATAAAATTTTGTCCCTTAGGGCTTTTGGTCCCCATAAAGCTGGTGGTATATTTTTTTTCAGATTTATAGATGCTATTGCTATGGGATGGAAGAAAGCTGTTAACTGTTGGGGTTTTTTTTCTCTCTCAGTTCAGAGAAAGTGTCATCTTACCTGATGCAAGATGCTTTGCCTGCTTACGTAGAAGGCCCAATTTCCACGCCAAGCCAACACTTTGCTCCTTGCTCCTTTTGAAAGCTGTAACAGATCAATAAGCAGCTGGGAATAACAAGGACCGGTCCTGACGCACACAATACAGAGATCTGCAAAAGCCCAAATCTCTCAGAAGAAATCTGCCTGAAAAGAATGCAGGGTTATTATTATTGTGTGAACAACACACTTATTGGTGAAGCAGTATTTCTTCAGCTATGAAATGCAAAACCAGTGAGATGCAGTCTGCGGCCACAGGAATTTTATCTCGCTGGCATTTTTACGACTGCTGTCCCTTGGAATTCTTTGTCTGCCTTATATTGGCACGTGTTCATATATTTCTTTTCTCATTTACTTTCACGGGGCACACACCGAAAGTAAATATGATTTGCACTGAAAATTACTGAAGCTTTTGCACAGTGGTTTTGAGCTGCAATCTACGCTTCTTGCAGGATTAACCTGTTTGTCCTTCCGCCTCTAAGTGCCCCCAGAAAGCTAGCCAGCAAGACAGCGTGTTGCACATGTAACTGTAGTCAAGAGGATTTTGCAGACGGCGAGGAGGACAGCTGTATTTCGTTATCCATGCATTTTTATGGCCCTTTTCCTCAGGGACTTTCTTTACAGTCCACAGTAATAAATGATTTACCAATGCAGCAAAAGATCGAGGAAACTGCTCCGATAGCGGTTTGCTGCTGTAAAACCCTGAAGTTTATGGAGGCTCAGGTGGCCCCTCAGCCCTTTTAAAACTTTTTTTGGCAGGGCTACTGGTGCAGAACTGTATTTCTGGAAAAGCAGCTGGCTTGTCAACCCCTTGTTAAAAAGAATTGTTGTTTAAAGGCCCCATCAAGAAAATCTTTGCTTTATAACTCCTTTTGCAAAGCCAACCACCAAGTAAAGCCGCCGCCACTTTGCAAATAAAAAAAGCAAACCCCTCCCAGGTACAGCGTGAGTTGGACCAAACATCCTTTGTGCCAAACCGCTCTGTCAAAAGCACTTTCTTGGCGAGTCTCCAGTTTTGATCTGCAGTTTGTGGTGCTTTGAACAACGTAAGTGGCTTTAGTAGCAGCGAGTCGGGTGATTTTGTGTACTGCTGCTCCCATGTGCGGTGTGCCAGGCGGGATGCCACGACAAAGGTGGGCACAAACCTGTCCTCAAAGAGCTTACGCTGCTCTCCCGAGTAACAGCCTATCTGTTAATGATTAAAGGAGAATCGGCTCATGCAGGGCTGGAGTTTGAAAGGCTCCTCGGCTGCTGAAATCAAAGGCAAACCACATCACTTGCAGTGCCACCGCCATCAAACCACATCACACACAGTCCTGCCCTGGGGCTCCTCACCCGGGTAGGTCCCTGCGGCTGAACGCCCGGGAGGGGGGAGCCGAGGCGTTTGAGTGTTCTAGAGGAGGGGAAGAGCAGGCCCGGCGGGGTACGACGGGACACAGAACCGAAGGCGCTAGGAAAGCCTTGCCAGCTCATATGCCAGGAGACCGGAGAGAGGGATCCGCAGCGAGCGGAGGGAGGCCGAGGGGGCGGCGGGAGGGCCGTAGGGAGATAAGCCGGCCTTGGGGAGCGCGGCCGCAGGGGGAAGGCGGGACCCGGCGAGGCTCGGGGCGTCCGGCGGGTCCCCACAGACGGGAGGGGAGCGGAGGGAAAGAGAGCGGAGACATGCGGCTCCCGCCGGGACAGCCCCAGCACGGCCTGAGGGCGCCAAGGCGAGCGGACGGCGCTGAGGGGCGGTGGGCGGGACCGCGGTGGGCGGGACCGCACGCCCACAGCAAGGATTGGTCGCCTGGGGAAAAGGGGGCGTGTCCAATCTTCGCGGTGCCTGCCGGGAGTTGCAGTCCGTGGGCGGGGCCCGCGGGCGGCGGCACCTGCGGTGGGCTCGGGACTCCAGCGGGAGGGGCGGGGCCGGTCGGAGGGGTGGTCGGGGCGGGCCCGCTGCGGTCACGTGATGTTTGGGTGCCGGCAGCACGGCGCAGCCTCGCGGCGGCAGGTGAGGGACGCGCGCGGCGGCGGCGCGTGCTGGACCTTCCCCCTCCCCGCGGGCTGGGCGCGTGTGCGTGACACGGTCGCGACAACGATCGTGACCGGGCTGGGGGGCGGGGTGCGTGTGCCACAGAGGGACGGGCCTTGCGCCGGGCGTGTGCGCGCAGCCTGGGGACAGGGCTGGCCTGGCACGGGAGGTGTGGCCGGGAAGGCCGATGGTCTGGGGCAGGCAGGAGAGTGTGCCCGAGGGAGGTTCTGCTTCCCGCCCCCCTGCTCTGCCCCAGTCAGGCCACCTCTGGAGTACTGGGTCCAGTGCTGGGCTCCCCAGTTCAGGAGAGACGAGGAGCTGCTGGAGAGAGCGCAGCGAGGGCTCTGAAGATGCTGCGGGGCTGGAGCATCTCTGTGCTGGGGAAAGGCCCTGGGGCTGTTCGGTTGGAGAGCAGCCTGAGAGGGGAACGGATCAATCTCTAAAGGGCGTGGGTCAATGGGATGGGCCCAGACTCTTGTCAGTGGTGCCCAGGGACAGGACAAGGGGCAACGGGCACAAACTGGAACCCAGGAGGTTCCACCTGATTATGAGGAAAAACTTCTTTGGTGTGAGGGTGGCAGAGCCTGGCCCAGGCTGCCCAGAGAGGCTGGGGAGTCTCCTCTGGAGAGACTCCAAACCCTCCTGGACAATGCAATGCTGGGCCCCCTGCTCTGGGTGACCCTGCTGGAGCAGGAGGGTTGCATGAGATGGTCTCCAGCGGTCCCTTCCGACCTCCACCGTGCTGGTATTCTGTATGTGTGCAGCCTGGGGACAAGGCTGGCCTTCCATGGCGGGCTGTATGTGTTGTTTATGGACACGGCTTACCCACAAGTGAGCAGGGCTGGCCTTGCACAGCCTTGTGCGTGTGTGAACCAGCGCCTGTGGCTGCCCTCGCACAGTGTTTGGACGCCTGTGTTTGCATCGTGTAGGGCCTGGGGTTGACCTCACAGGGCAGGGTGCGTACGAGCAATTGGGGGCCAGGGCTGTTGTGAGTGAGGAGGAACGCGCGTGCCAAGGGCGGTGTGCTCTCCCCATGGCCACGCTTGTGTCTTGCGTGGCTGGAGACCGTGTGAAGACTGGAGATCCCCGCACCCGCTTCACCAGCGACAGTCACCATGATGCTGTCCCACGGTCGCTTAACACAATGAAACATTGATGTGTTGCCCTCTGGTGTGATGGCAACGGTGGGAACTGCTCCGTGCCCCGTGTTGTAGTTAAATAACAGGTTTTGGCTCAGTTTTAGCCTCACATAGGGTATAATGGTATTTATTTATTACTATTTTTTTCCTTCCAGGCTAATCCAGGAAACTTTAGCCATAAATGAGTCAGTGAGATGGACTTGCAAGGAGAGGAAATAAAGCTACTTTTAAATGGATAAAGCAACACTTTCTGCAGTAGTCCTGGACTGACCACGGAAAAGTTTTTTTTTCCTGTCACTTTTGTACTTCAAAGTGTTCGTGGCTCAAAGCATTTCATAAAAGCTCTCCCCAGCTGCAGGGTCCGATTAACCTGCAGCACCGTGTGCTGAGGTGGGCTTTGCTGGGGAAGAATTGTGTTTCCACTGAAGTGTTCGATGTCTTTGTGTGCTTATCAAAAAGCAGAGGGTTCGGAAACCTAAAAAGCCTGCTTTCCTTCTCCCACCGTCACGCCCAGTATGCTCTGCACACCCTCTGCTTGCTCACGTTTGAAGTATTCCTTGGCCTTTGCAGCTTGAGATGCATCCTCCTTTACTGGAGAGCCGCATAAACAAGCGGTCGTTTGTTTGCAGAGCCTGGGATAACGCCTGCGTGGGGTGCTGGCCTGAAGTTTTGCTCTTTGTGCCTCGTCCAGCTAAAGTCTAAAAGTTTTACTGGCTCCGTGGACTGGGAAAGTTGGGCTAAGTGATAAGACTTTTGTGTGGTTTGTTTGGTTTTGGTTTGTTTTGGGGCTTTTTGTTTTGTTTGTGTGTATGTGGTTTTTTGTTTGTTTTGTTTCGGGTTTTGTTTTCACCTTTTTTGTTCACCCAGTAGCAATAAGGTTCCTATTTTATCCAGATTTTAACCCTTTTTCCAGACTGGTGTTTCCCTTTGGCCCTGAACGACCCCATGTACCAGTACAAGTTGGGGACTGACTTGTGGGAGAGCAGCACAGGGGAAAGGGACCTGGGGGTCCTGGTGGACAGCGGGATGACCGTGAGCCAGCAATGGCCTCGTGGCCAAGAAGGCCAATGGCATCCTGGGGTGTATCAGAAGGGTGTGGTTAGTAGGTTGAGAGAGGTTCTTCTCTCCCTCTACTCTGTCCTGGTGAGGCCACATCTGGAATATTATGTCCAGTTCTGGGCCCCTCAGTTCAAGAAGGACAGGGAACTGCTTGAGAGAGTCCAGTGCAGAGCCACAGAGATGATGAAGGGAGGGGAACATCTCCCTTACGAGGAGAGGCTGAGGGAAGTTGGAGGAGACTGAGGGGTGACCTCGTTAATGTTCATAAATATGTAAAGGGTGAGTGTCAGGAGGATGGAGCCAGGCTCTGCTCAGTCCCATCCAGTGATAGGACACAGGGCAGTGGGTGCGAGCTGGAACACAGGGGGTTCCACATAAATAAGAGAAAAGACTTCTTCATGGTGAGGGTAACAGGGCACTGAATCGGGCTGCCCAGAGATGATGTGGGGTCTCCTTCTCTGGATACATTCCAAACCCACCTGGACACATTCCTGTGTGACCTGTTCTAGGTGATGCCTTCCAACCCCTAACATTCTGTGATTCTGTGTAATACACAATGCCCCATCCTGCCTTGTTGGTCTCTGTATGGCCTTGGTCCAGGAGTTGATGCAGGTGGTTCAGGTCTTTAAATCACCAGTAAGTCAGGCCAGCTGCTGGCTGACCCTTGGATGCCCTCCTGCTCCACCATCTTCAGCTGTGATGTCCTTTTCCATCTCATCGCCCCTCCAGGTTGGTCTCTGCGCTTTTCTGGGGTGCTCATTCCCTCACTCCAGCCATCAAGCAAGCAACAAAAAAACCCCGTTAGTCTCTCTGAAGCCTGTGCTTGCATATATTAATGCAATTAAAAATTAGCACAGCCACTGCTGATGAGGCTTTGACAGCCATCAGAGAGGCTGAGCAGTGTAGCCATGTGTCCTGCTGCAATCTTGGCTCCTCAGATCTGCATCTCTGTTACCTCCTCGCAGTTGTGTCGAAGCAGAGCCTGAGCTTTCTGATACAGCTCCCTCCTAGAAGGGTACTGGCAGTTGCTTGTTTCTGAGGAGTTTCACAGTACTGCTGTGCTGCTGTGGTTTCCCTGGCATCCAGGGTTGCATCTTGTGTGATGACTGTTTAATATCTTGATTAATTATCTGTGTGAGGGGATCGAGGACACCCTCAGGAAGTTTGCAGATGATGTCAAGTTAGGGGTGTGTGTTGATCTGCTTGAGGTGGGGAGGCTCTACAGAGGGATCTGTCCAGGCTGGGTCAGTGGTCTGGGGCCAGTGGGATGATGTTCAACAAGGCCAAGTGCTGTGTCCTGCACTTGGGTCCCAACAACCCCAGGTAATGCTGCAGGCCTGGGGAAGAGCAGCTGGAAACTGCCCAGTGGAAGAGGACCTGGGGGTG
This sequence comes from Todiramphus chloris collaris, assembly GCA_025345505.1. Taxonomy (NCBI): domain Eukaryota; kingdom Metazoa; phylum Chordata; class Aves; order Coraciiformes; family Alcedinidae; genus Todiramphus; species Todiramphus chloris. The sequence goes on along the minus strand of JANVCC010000125.1, from coordinate 4,109,522 downwards.
CTGGTTGCTGACTGAAGTGGAGCCAGCAGTGTGGCCAGGTGGCCAAGAAGACCAACAGCCTCCTGGCTTGTATGAGCACTAGTGTGGCCAGCAGGATGAGGACAGGGATTGTCCTTGGATATAAGGAAGAAGTTCTTCACTGTGAAGGTGGTAAGACCCTGGAACAGGTTGCCCAGAGAAGTTCTGGAAGCCTGATCCCTGAAAGTGTCTAAGGTCAGCTTGGATGGGGTTCTGAGCAACCTGGTCTAGTGGAAGCTCTTCCCTGCCCATGGCAGGAGGGTTTGAACTAGATGATTTTCAAGGTCCCTTCCAACCCACACCATCTGATGATTCCATGACCTGCCTGGTCTCCCAGACAGCAAGGTGCCTGCTCTGGGACTGAGAACTTTTGACTGAGAGTGGAGGAGGAGTAACACTTCTGTGTCTTGATAAATTTGCACATAGATATTGCGGCACTTAAAATCTAATTTAAAGAAAAATAAAGTAGGCAAGCTGAAAATGAATGAGTCTGTGCTTCCCCTTGCTTATAAATGTATATCAAATGGTATTTTGAATTGCTGGTTCTTCTGGGAAGTCAGAGATATTTAAATAGCAAGTGTGAAAGGGTAAATAATATCAAGATAAAAATAATACTTTCAATTCCCTGCCTGTGCCATAAACACATTCTGCTAGATGAAAATGGAAAGACCTTTTTAAAAAATCTAATTTACTCTTCCTGTCTTTGTTATCTTCCTTCCTACACTTCAACTACTTTGGGCAGCGGTGTGTGTAGGTGGCTCTCCCTTGGCTTTTTAATGGGCCTTCTGAGGATGGCTGGTGCTGCAGGGGACTGTGAAAATCTGTGACACCCATGACCTGAGGATTTTTTGTGGGCTGGAGGAGCTTCTGCTTGTGTTTCATCGAGGGTTGGAGTCGTCATCATCGGGGTGGATGTTGCTTGTGCCAGGGAGTACTGATCTGCATGAGACTGGATGGATGGATGGATGACTGGATCATTCCACCCAGGACTTGTTTGGTGGTGTCTCCTTGGCCATAAGAGGTGATGAATTTGCCTGGGGCACAATCCACGTGGTCTAAATTTAATCCAGATATTTAAGCATGATATTAACTGGCGAAATGAAGCATCAAATGCCTGCAGGCCAACATTTGTTGGTGAAATAGCGCAGAACTTGTCCTCCAGCAGCACTGCCAATCCTTCAAACTGTGGTTTATTCAAAATTTCATTTGAAGCATACTTCTTGACACGTGCAAATAAAATCTGGCCTCACTTTTGTGTTGGTGTTGCCAGCAGCAGCGTTAGGCGTTGCGAGGATGGCGGCAAGCTTGTGCCAATCACTTGGTGTTGAGTGCCCAGGAAGCTATGGACAAGAGAGCTGGAAGCATTTGTCCTTTTGCTGACAGAAGGGTTATTTGGTTGTAATAATACACCATGTTTTCAAAGAAATATGGTCGATATAAGAATTCTACTGTGTTGGGGTTTTTTTCTTGGTTTCTGCTTACCTTGTAAATGGCAGGATGTAAGATTAAAATAATGCAAAAGAGTTAAATTAATCTGATTTAACACTTGCGGGGAGGTTTCTATTTAAAATAATTTCTCCTCGTAGTGTCACTAGTCAGGAAATTCAGTAGGCAGGTGCCATCTCTTTGTTGCAGCGCACGGGTATCGTTCTGGAAAAAGAAAGTATTTAACTGAAAAAAAAACCCCACACAAAAAAGAGGGGCAGGATGGAATAATTTTTCTCTTCCATGACCATTTTGCTTGCAGTGCCATTGAAGAGTGAGGATTGTGTTGGTGATTGGTCGCTTTATTGCCTGTGTTCTGAAGATGGGTACAAAACCCAGAAGACAGGATTTATCAGGTGTTGGGGTTTTTTTTAACGCTCTTTTGCTGGGATGCAGAGTTGAGGGGAAAAGCTCTCCCAAGGACAGTTTTAGGTGTGTTGGCTACTCCTCCGCTGTGATGCTCCAAGTGAAAATCTGCAGAGCATTTTTCTGGCTTCTCTTTGAATGGAGTTGAAGTTGGCTGCAATACCTATCCTTACTTTTTCTTTTTTTAGTAAATCTACTTTTTTTTTGTTCAAGTAAATGGTTGTGTTGGGTTAGGCTGTGATTTCTTTGCTATCTCTGTAATCTCTTCCCTAAGTAAAAGCAGAAAATAGCTGCAAAATGGTTTATGCTTTTCACTGTGCAGCATTTTTGTTCTTGTTTCGCTGTCACCCCTGCTGCAAAGCCACATGTTCCAAAATGGTAATTTTTTTTTTTTGTATATATAGATATAATTTTTTTTTTTTTTTAGGTTATCAGGGTCTTCATTTGTCTTCCTTCCCCTGCTGTATACATTTATTATGATTGCAGTCTTGAATAACTTGGCCAGGTATTTTGTTCCCCCTCCTCTGTAGGACTCTTCCATCACCTGGTGCATGGCGTAAAGGAGCCAGCTGTGCTGTAGGATTTTATCCCAACCCTGTTGTGCTGTAGGTTTCCATAGTCCTTATTTCTGTAAAATAAAACATTTTCTTCTTCCATGAGGGATTTTGATTGTGCTTGTTGCTGAAGCTTGTTGCTTTTTTTTTTTTTCCTCCAGTCTGCAGTGATTCTTCTGTGTGGAGGAGGGAGGTGCCTCCTTCATTCGTCTGCTAGTGAAAACCAGGCAGATTTGGAGGTGTGACCCAAATTTTGGGGTTAATCCATTTCTTTGCTGTGCGAGATGCCAGAGACTTGAATATGGTATGAGGGATCTCCCAAACTTGCTATTAATGGCTTCTTTGTAAAAAGTCTGAAGCGAGCAGAGAGCTCAGGAGCTCTGTGGTAGAGGCATGTACAGCCATGAGTACTGTTTTTCTTAATTCTTCTTTTTTTTCCCCCTGAAATGCCCTTATTTATTTGCCAGCATGTGACATCTCATGACTGTGACCCGAGCTGTCATGCAATGGTGCTCACTGCCTGTCTCACATGCCCTAATTCTAGGGTGTCCTGGTGGAGAAAAGTCCTCTTAGGTTGTTTGGAAAAGACTTAGATGATGCCTGTGTGAGCTGTGCAATGGTGGCTTTGAGTTTAGGCAAAACCAGCTGTATGGGAAATCCAGTCTTTGCAGTTCTTCATGTAAAAAATGCTGCTTCTCATTGAAATTTCCCCCTGAAATTTTGTCCTTGGTTAGATAACCACTATTCAAGTTTTTAATGGGAATAGTTTGTTTGGAAAATGTATTAGTGGCTAAAAGAAGGGCTTTTTATCAGAGGGAGCAGTGGTTGCAACTAACTCTAGATAACTGCAGTTACGTTTGAGCTGAATTATTAGCAAATGCTTTGCAGCATCCCACGTCCCTGCCTGGAGATGTTCATTATGCTCCAAGTTCTTCTAATAATGGAGAGGAGAGAAAAAACGCTGCCATGTATCTGTTTGGTGATGGGGAAGGTTGATGAGGCTGCAGGAACTGTGCTGACTTGCTGGGTAACTCCTTGTTTAATGTACAGGTTGCCCAGAGAAGCTGTGGATATCCCCTCCCTGGAGGTGTTCAAGGCCAGGCTGGCTGGGGCTTGGAGCAACCTGGTCTAGTAGAAGGAAAGTTTTCCTGCCCATGGGAGGTGGGTTAAAACTAGATGATGTTCAAGGTCCCATCCAACCCCAACCATTCCATGATTCAAAGGATCTATTGTTCTATGATAACATGTACATGAACTACTTTCCTCATTTGCTATTTATTGCAATTTCATCCGCCTGGAAAGGGGAGCTGCAGACAACAATCCCTTGAGTTTGTGTAATTTTGCTGTGGCTTCTGTCGAAGCAACACTTTTCCAATGTGTAGGGTTAATTTTTGTTTTCAAAGATTCTTTGCTTGCAATGCTGGCTGTGCAGAAGCACCATTCAGTGTCCCACCAGTGACTGTGAAAGTCTCTCTTTGTCCCTTCTACTTGCCGGGGAATCTTCATTATTGGGAAAGCAAACACTTCTTAAATTTTAATAGTGATTGCTACAACAACTTGAAGTTGACTCCAATAAACTACAGTTTCTATCCCCAGCTAATACATAAAGCTTCCAGAAACATCACGTGGCTGTGTAGAGTAGGTACTGTGGAGATCGATCCGTGGTGTTTTTTACCATCTTCCATGTAGCTGCATCCTCCTGTTGGGAGCTGAAGATCTTGAGCTATTCCTTCTTGCAAAGTGAAGCAAGAGCTAAACCTTAATACAGATTTTGACTTTTTGTATTTTCTACCCACAAAATTTAACAATTGATTTAGCATCCCTTGTGACACTGTTAACTTTATCGGCTCTTGTGAGAACTTCCCCATTTCTAAAATACCCAATTTATACCAGTTTAAACGTACTGTTAAGTAGCTTGAGATGGGATTTAGCTTTCCAAAATGTTTTGAGCAGTCTTCTTTTGATTGCCTGATGTGCCTGTTGCTGCTAATGGGAGTCCCATCAAATACTGTGCTGCAGGTAGCGTCCAGGGGCAGATTCTGAGTGAAAAAAGTATGAGAAATTGAACTCGTAAGCATAGACATATTATTAAATAGCAATTGATTTCTACAGTGAATAAAGTCATACATATGTAGGACTGAGGGTTAGTGGCTCAGTGTCCAGGTGGAGATTGGTGACAAGTGGTCAGGGGTCTGTACTTGGTCCAGAGCTGTTTCATATCTTCATCAATGACATAGTGGGACCGAGTGCACCCTCAGCAAGTTTACAGATGGTACCAAGCTGAGTGGTGCAGTTGACACATTGGAGGGATGGGCTTCATCCAGAGGAACCTGGACAAGATGGAGAAGTGGGCCTGTGTGAACCTCCTGAGGTTCAACAGGACCAAGTGAAAGGTCCTGCAACTGGTTCAGGGCAACCCCCAGTATCAACACAGGCTGGAGGATGAAGGGACTGAGAGCAGCCCTGCAGAGGAGGACCTGGGGGCACTGGTGGATGAAAAGCTGGATGTGACCCAGCAACGTGCACTGACAGTCCAGAAGGGCAATCTCATGCTAGGCTGCAACCCCAGCAGTGTGGGCAGCAGGTCAAGGGAGGGGAAACTCCACCTGAATGAAGTGCTGGGTCCAGCTTTGGAGCCCTCAGTGATCAGAGGGCTGGAGCCTCTCTGCTGTGAGGCCAAGCTGAGAGTTGGGGTTGTTCAGCCTGGAGAAGGGTCCAGGGAGACCTCCTTGTGGCCTTTCAGTACTTAAAGGGGGCCATCAGAAAGATGGGGAAAATTACTTTAGCAGAGCCTCTTGCAGTAGGACAAGGGGTGATGGTTTTAAGCTAAAAAAGGAGATTCAGACTGGAGAGAAGGATGAAATTTTTTATGCTGAGGGTGGTGAGACCCTAGCCTAGGATGCCCAGAGAGGTGGTCGATGCCGCATCCCTGGAACCCTGCCAGGGGAGGTTGGCCAGGGCTCTGAGCAACCTGCTGTAGTTGACAGTGTCCCTGCTGACTGCAGAAGGGTTGGACGAGATGATCCTTAAATGGTCCTTTCCAACCCAAAGCGTTCTATGTAAAATTCACATCTATATTATGGATACGTATATGTTGTTGTTTACTATTATGCTCTGGGGTTTGTTGCTTTTGTTTAAGAGCTGAACATTTCAGCCTTATCTCTTATGAAAGCGATGGGTGTGAGCACGACCAAGCCGTGGGGAAGAAGCGTAGCTGAGGTCAGCGTGGCAGATGCAGCAGCCCCTGGCCCCACAACAGGAACAACAGACAAAGCCAAGGGGCTGTGCCGGAGCACTTTGACGCCTCGGCCACTGAGCTGAACCTCCCGGTGCTTAACTGGTGCCTCGGGGTCTGGACCCTTCAGTAAACAGGGTCGGGGTCTGGGCTCGGCTGTGACCGCAGTGCAGCCTGGGCTGGGGCGTAACTGGGGTGTAACTGGGGTCCTGCCAGAGCCAGAGGAGCTGGTTCTTGGCAGAGCAGCGGGTCTGGCAGTCGGACCCTCCCCAGGGCCACGCCATCCGAGGACACTTCCATGGATCGGGGGAGTCTCCGTGGATCGAGGGAGCCTCGCCCCCCGCTTTGGGTGAGTGGAGTCTCGGGCACTCTGCTGTGGGGGGGTTCCCCTTGAGGAGTGAGCGTGTGCCCGGTTTGGTTCGTTTTTCCTTCATGTTCAGGAATCAGCTGTGCAGTAGGTGATCGCCCCCAGGCACCGGCACTCGTGTCTGGGCAGGGGCAGCTCCGGGGGCAGCGCAGCCCGTGGGGACGGCGGCTGCCGCTCGGGGTGCGGGGCCCCCGGGGCGCTGTTGGCGCAGGCGGCAGTCGGGCCCCCCCCCGGGAGCCTGAACCGTCCCGAGGCGAGGAACGGCCCGAGGGGCCGGCGAGGAACGGCCCGTGGCGGAGCGGGGCAGGCCCCGGGCGGTGCTGCAGCGAACGGCAGCGGCCGGGCCCGGAGGGGAGAGCGAGGGGCCGGGAGCAGCCCGGGCAGCAGCCGCTCCTCGGCGGGGCAGCGCGGTTAACCCTTTCCAGCCCTGCCGGAGGGACCCGCGGGGGCAGGGAAGCCAGAGCTGCAGGGTGATGCTCACGCCTTCGTACATACATCCTGTACAGGTTGTAAAGCTGTCCAGATTTGTAGTGGCGGTGAAAAATCAAGTTATTTTTACTAGGAGTACTTTTGCTAATGAGAAAAAAAAAGAAGATGTTGGGACTTAAAAGTTGTGTTGAGGTCACTGCAGGCTAGTGGCTGGAGTCCTCAGTGACAAGGACCTTCAGCTTCCATTAACTTCAAGTGTCTGAAGATGGAAGTAGGTGGCAAAATGTGGGCGTTGAAACCTCAGAAGTGCTGACCTAAACTTTCCGGACGCTTGTTTAGAGAACAACCTCGTGTTTTCCGAAGCCCTCTTAAGTCTTGGTCACGCATCACTGGGATGTTTCACAGATAGGAGGTGTTTTTCTGAAAATGTACTGGGTCATTGTCCTATCCAAGAGCCGAAGCTGGTCCCTCGGAGATGGTTCTTCGCAGGCAGTGCAAACAGTGCTGCAATATTACGGTGAAACAGGATGCTGGCACCGAGTCACCTTTCAGTTTGAAGAAGCAGATTGACAGTCCCGCTACAAATACTTCTCCTGTTTATCATCTTTAGAACTTCAAGGAGGTGTTTTTTTCCTAATTTGCCCTAAACGTGGGGTAATGGAAAAGATTTCAATTGCTGGGTTTTCTTTTCTCTCCCCTGATGGAAATACCTGTAGTTTAATTGTCCAGATCCACTTCTTTGGGAGGGGAAACGAAGGTGTACTTTTTTCCCCTCTTTTGCTCATTATTTGGACGTATTAGTGTTTCCTTTTGTATATAAAGACATCCCATGGGCTCTGAGGTCTGCAGGCTTGCTCTGTTCTTTGCCCAGTCCCTTTCCTAAGGCATTGTGTTTGTCATACTTTTAAAAATGAATGAGAATTTCATATAATCCAATCCCTGGGGCTGCTGGTCCTAGTCCTGTTTGCGAGGCATTCAAACACAGAACGTAAAGAGTGTGCAGAACACAGTCTGGGGGCCCTCCTGTCCCCGAGGCACTTGCCACTTGCCTTCCCACACCTCCTGGCTCTGACCATCCCTTTTCCTCTGACTCCTGGTAAGAGCAGAAAGAGCCTTTGTGTTTTCCTTGGTGGTTGCTTTGTGGGCTTGAGATGCTGCTGGATTCTTCAGCCCCCTGGGGTGCAATGTCCCCTTACAGGGAGGGTTCAGCTTTGGCTGTTTTTCTCTGCTGGCAGAGAAGAAGAGGGAGAATCTAAAGCTTTAAGTTTCTGGGCAAAGTACTTTTCAAAATCCGTGGTGCTTCTTGGGTTGAGTTGATAATCTAACACCCTGGAAGCAGGTGGTGGCCTCAGGATAAAGCAGTTAGTGGTCTATCAATCTTCTACACTCAAGCGGAGTTCTTTGGCTTCCTCCTTCTACAAAAGCTTTGGTGGAGGAAGACTTAAAGACCCCATACCCTTTTTGCTCCTCAACCATAGCCCAGAGGGGCAAGTAATTGTCATGGTCAGTTACGGACTGGGTAAATATCATCTTGATGGACATCATCTCAAAGCTTACCACCTGTGATAAAGCCCTTGTTGACTGAAGTGATGTTTTCTGGTGGTTGATCATGTTCCCTTTCCATTACTTACCTTCCTGGTTATTTTGCCTCCATGGCTGTGCACAGCTTGGGAAAGTTACTCACCTAAGCAGCCAAGGGTCACCTTGCACTTGCTGATTTGGTAGTTGGGCTCCGTTGCTGGCTCCCCTGTGTTGCATCTCGTAAATAACTCTGGGTTTCAGTTGTGTTTCATGGACCTGTTTACACATTGCCAAAAATAATTACAGCCTTCGAGACCGGGATTTGCTGGGCGAGGGGGAGGAGAGCGCAGAAAAACCCTGCAATCCATGTTTGCTCACGCGCTTTCATCAGCACCGTGCCGCCAGTGGGACCAGGATCTCCCTTCTGGGGCATGAATCAGGTTGCGGTTGTGTTCACCCAGGATTGCTCCCATTCTGTGCGTGAGGTTTCTTTCCCTTCCTCTGTTCAGCATCATCTTAAATTCATGTCCTGGGCGATGCCTCCCTCGCTTGCTTTATTACCTCTTAATGTGTTTCCTCAAGTACGCCTTGCGCTCGGATAAACCTTCCCTGCTTTCCTTGACTGCAGAACTTGCTTCTTCCTCCAGCTGCTGTGTCCATCCTTCCTCCATCCATTCAGAGGAACATCCCTGCTTCTTAGCATGTTTCCTGAGCGCGTTGGAGCCTGCGCATCCTCCTCGAGAGGCAGATGGATGCCGTCGCTCCGGGGTTCTGCATCCGTGCTGGCGTTCGCTGCGGGCACGCACGGAGCTGGTGGGGAAGGCAAGAATATTTTCAGCATGCACTTCTGTGCGTCGCTCTGGGGGGGCCCGCCCACAACTGAGTATTAAAATAATAGCGGGGCTATTGGGTAAGCTCTGCAGTGAAATGTTGATATGCAAATTGCCATCTTAAGAGCGAAGCTCGAGGCGATTTTTGGCAGTGCTCGCCAGGCTCCGAAGCGGTGTGTTTGGAATAAAGATTACAGCAAGGTTTTCTCACCCGGAGGGCACGCTCGTCTCGTTTATTCTGAAGCTTAGCAGAGCTGGTAAATTGGTGGCGGAAGCCAACAGGGTGAAATGTGTGCTCCTTTAAGAAGGTATTAGATTAGCATTGGCAAACCAAAACGGGACGTCACCTCTGGAACTGGGATTTAAGGGGTTGCAGAAGCAATAAATCTGGTTGCGTTTCACTTGCAAGTAATTTCTGGGCGCTGTCTGGAGAAGCAGCGGATCCGAGGGCTGCAGAGTTGGTTTGGGAAGTTGGGAGACACTGTCTAGAAATAAATGAGCTTGTGCCAGCTGACTTGGTGCTGCTTTGACTTTTATCTTCCAGCTGGTGATAGGCAGCTTGGCTGTTTGAAACCTTGTAATAAGAAACTGGATAAAATAGGAATCGCCTTGTTCTTGTTATTTTCCTGGTTACTGAATTCTCGGTGGCATTACTGGGAAGAAAACAGCAGTAAATTAGGAGAACCAAAGCAGGGGTTTCATGGTTCTCGCTGCACAACTGCCCAAGCTGGTCGTGTGTCAATCAGTACAAGCCAGAGGTGCCAGTTCTTCTGCCCTCGAGCTCGCTTGGGTTCAACAGCTACAGCTCAGCAGCTTCTGTGGGTTTTCAGGTAGGGAAAGCACTTACCCTGCTTCAGCAAGGACAAGGAGCACTGGTGGGGATCAAGAGAAGCTGTTATGTGCCACAGGACCACTGGCCAAAAGTTGCCCTATTCAGTATTTGAAGACTGGAAAGGAGATTGCAGTTTTACCCTCTTGGCAAGGTGTTTTACACTGGCATATCTTCTTTTCATACCCACTCTTGCCTAAAATTCCTGTTTTATCCTTGATCCCACTTTTGAGCCTTCTTTAGAATCAGAGAATTATAGAATCATTTAGGTGGGAAAAGACCTTTAAGATCATCAAGTCCAACTATTAACCTGGCACTGCCAGGTCACCACTGAACCATGTCCCTCAGCACCACATCTCCACAGCTTTAAAACCTCTTTAGGGATGGGGACTCCACCACTGCCCTGGGCAGCCTGGGCGAAGGCTTGACAAACCTTCTGGTGAAGAAATTTTTCCTAACATCCAGCCAAAACCACCCCCAGTGCAACTTGGGGCCAGTTGCTCTTGTCTTATTGCTTGTCCCTTGGGAGAATGGACTGACCCCATCTCATTCCAACCTCCTGTCAGGGAGTTGTGGAAAGTGAGAAGGTCTCTTCTGAGCCTCCTTTTCTTCAGGCTGAACAATCCCAGTTCCCTCAGCTGGTCCTCACAAGACTTGTGCTCTAGACCCTTCACCAGCTTCATTGCCCTTCTTTGGACATGCCCCAGCTCCTCAATGTCCTTGTAGTGAGGGGCCCCAAACTGAAGACCATATTCAAGGTGTGGCCTCATCAGTGCTGAGTATTGTGAAATCTGGGTGTTTTGGGGGAATGAAAAGTTTCTTTCATGGTAAAGATGTTGCTCTAGCTTTGGAAACTGGCGCTACATGAGATAACTTCGTGTGAGTTTTGGGTTTTGTTTCCTTTTATCTCTCTGAGATTGACACAAATCTGTAACTTCTAGAGACTGGAGGAGATCTTCAGTGGAAATGAGTAGCTGGTAGCTAGTTTTTCTTTCTTTCAGTGTTGCATGTGTAGTTGGTAGCTAGTTTTTCTTTCTTTCAGTGTTGCATGGAAAAGAACCAGGTGGCTGAGACTTTGTGGGAACGCGTTCTGACTTTGGTACAAGTTTGTGTCGATCAGCTCTTAGTTCACTTGTGTCCTTTTACTTTAATTATATGTTCCAACACCATAAGTCTTTTAAATATCAATTTTTGAGGGTGTTCTCTGCCAAAATTGCATGGTTTAAGTGCGGATCCTGTTGGCAGGCGACTCGGGAGCTGTTGACTTCCCTCTTTCGTAACCCCATCGTCTCTTGCTTAGTTATTCCCTCCTTAAAAGTCAAACAAAAGCATTTGATAAACCAGCAGAGCTTTTTAAAACGTTAAAAGAAAGAATGTGGAAACTCAGAAAGCGATCATCTCATAAGTAACCTTGTGAAGATCACTGTGTCCTGCTTGCATCTCAACAGTGCTGAGCGAGTAGAAGAAAACCAGCAAGCTGCTAGTTACATCTTCCAGAGCCCTTCTTGCTCTGCCGTATGTCTCATTGAGTTGTTGACTCTTCTTCCAAGGTCCCAAATCTCTGTTCCTGTTTTTGGAATGCTCCAAGTCTCTGTCCCTTTGTGCTTCTCTCTCTGCCACATCACCCGTGAACGTTTGTAGGGATGCTGATCATTTTCCCTAAACCTTGTTCTTCTGATGGGCTATCTTCAGGGAACGGCACGGTCGATTGTCCCGCTGCTGTTTCTGTCTCTCCAGATTGTCCCTGCGTTTCCTGATGTTTCTCTTGCAATCTCTCTTGAGCTCTTTCTGCAATAATTCTCCTATTTTAAGGTCTTTTATGCACGAATCATCTCCTCAAGTCTGTGTTTCTACAGCATTTAATGTGATGCAGATGTGATTCCAAAGTGATGCCGTTGATAATACCATTCAGATTCTTTTTAATTCTTGTTCAGATTCTTTTTAATGCTGTCCTTTTATTTATATATATATGTGTGTGTGTGTGTGTGCATATATATATAGGCCAGAGACAAAAATTAAAAGACATTTTAGTGTGGTAGTGTTCAAAAGTCTCACAAATGATTAAAAACTACATACTTTTTCTGTCCCTTCCTTGGCTCCTTTGGTAGTTGTGAGATCAGCTGCTTTGTGTGGGGAAACTGAAAAGGGTGAACTCTGATCTCAACGGGTAAGAAACATTTTTTGTAAAGCTGTGCATTTAGATTTATTTCTGTCTGCCATGCAGCGCGCTGAGGGTTTGTGATCCTCAGCAGGCATTTGACAGATCTTAACTAGTTATGCTGTGTCTTGTCAATCAAAATTAAATGCCTGCTTCGCTCCTTCCTACTTTCTCTTCCAGCTTTTTTATTTAGGTTGGTCATTAAAATTGCTTATAACCATAGAAACGAGGAAAACCCGCCCCTTACGTTCCAGATCTTTAGTGTGATATTCCTGTACTGACATCATGTGAGCTATATACATGACAGTGTAACAAAAAAAACCCCCAAAAACCTGCAGGTAGGCAAAGTTGTCATTAATTCTTCCCCATAATGGAGTTGTTTCTATGGATTCCATCCAAAGATCGTGTCCCTCTTGCATTCCTGTACAGTGTCCAGCAGGAGAGACCCTGTTGTGGAGAAACTCCTGACATGATAAGAATTGGAGAAGAAAACAGATAGCTGAGTGGGATAGGAAGGGTGGGAGGATGAGAGATGGAGAAGATGGATCGGTAAGAAGTGGCATGCGCGACGTAGTGTGTGTTGATAATTTCAGCCTTGGTTTTTACCCTCCCAGGGCTGCCTGCACCATTGAATGCTCTGAGAGATGGGCATAATACTGGCATTTCTGTAAAACTGAGCTACCCCCCCCCCCCCCCCCCAGGTTTCTACACTTAAAAGACCTGAATCCCCACTAAAAAATGAAAATGGTTCCTGATTTTTGCTTGTAGAGTCAGTTCAAAAACACTCACCCCAAGGCTACGTGAAGGTGGTGGGAACTCTGACCTTAGGAGCCATGAGCATCCTGAGATTTCAGTGCTGGACTCTGCTGAAAAAATAATGCTGTTTTCATTTGGAATGGGGTCGCTCCGTGGGACATTGCTTGAGACAACACTTCTGGCTTTTTTCCCCTACCTTACATTGCGCTAAATCACCTGAATATGAGGGGTTTTCTTTACAAATGGGACAAGAAATCAAACAGATGAAAATACTTAACTGCAGCTGCCAGCATTGCTCTCTAGAACTCGCTCAGTTTTGCTCTTTTTAGGAATTATCGGAACTTTTTAGCACATGGAAAGCAATGAGGAGTAGGAAAACTCGGGGCAGGAGCTCCTTCAGCATCCTCTGCTGCTCAGCCACTCCCAGTGTCATCCCATGGGCTTTGACTTTCTCCACCATCCCATCACAAGGAGGAATAAGATGCTGAGTCTGGAAAGCCAAGTCCTGCATAGTGCTGTTCTTCCTGCTTCAGACCAACCAACCAACCAAAGTTTTCAGCAGTTTGATTAAAACACTTTCTTTGAGGGGCAATTACTGTAAAAAGAGCATAATATTTCTATGTCCTTAACTTTATACAGTGTTCAAGTGCCTCTACCCAAGTTGCCTAAGCCATTCTTTTTCTTGCTTGCTGTTTCATTTTCTATTAAAGCATAAAAAACTCTATTAAAAAACACGATAAATTTCTTCTGAAGCACTAGTTTCCAGATTTGGGCCAAAAAAAAACCTTAAATAATCAGTTATTAAAGCGTGCGTGTCGGGAACTGGTTTTATGGCGTCATTAACCAGAATCTCCAGAGTTATCGGAGCTCTTGCATCTTTACGGATGCCTTTCCAAAATGTGCAGCTTTATATCTGTATGTATAGATATGTTATCTCTGCTCGTGCACTGTACACAAGCGTGTGCACTCTCGTATGAATCATCTTCCCCAAAGCAGTGGGGTTTTTTTCTTTTCCTCTTTTCTATGTGTTTTTAGTTAAAAATCCATTACAAAGATACCATAATGATTTTCCAGTCTTCTGTGAGCTTTGCTTTATAACCTGTTGGCTGCTGTTAGACAGGAGCCCTCTGTGCAGTTCTGTGTTATGCCATCCTAGTGAAGATTTTGCTCTTCTGCTCTGAGACCTCTTCTACTACTGGGTCCACTTGGTTGCCCCAGTTGGGTGCTTCTAACTCAGCAATCTCGTTACCTGCAGGAAATGTGGGGGAAAAACCTGACAGATCCTGCTGAACTGGCTAAGGCAGAGTATAAAATACGAGCTCACTGAGTTGGGGGGGGGAAATGGCAGTTATGTCAAATCACAAATAGGAGAAACTGAAAATTACTTGCTGTATGTCATTGGGTATCCCCTAACGTTTGCACATTGAAACAAGAGGGAAGGAGGAGTGTGTTTTGGTTTTGTTTTGCTTTTGGTTTGGTTGTTTTTAATGCACGTGTTGCATTGTCAAGTGAAATTGTGTAGGCCAAAAACAAAGCTTGCATAATATATACATATATATATATATAATATATATATATAAACTATAACAAGTGTGTGAAAACTCCCAAATGCAGCTGAATCTAAGATACAGCTAAAACCTCAGTCTTGGGAATGCCTGGGCTTCAGACCAGGGGAAACAGAGCAGTTCAAAACCTGCATGAACTTTTCACTTCTGATTTTCCTGTTTTACCTCTTCCCTGAACAGAGACCATCCTGCTGAGACAGGCTTCGGGTCCACTGGGCTGTGGCTGCCTAGTGCTGAACCAGTGGCTCCACAACCCAAAGGAATAAAATAGCAGGTGAGATATTTTTTGCTGTTTTCTTTCTTTGATACGCCTTCCTGTTTTGAGTTCTTTTCTTTTCTTGGGGTTATTTTTTTCCGTATCCCTTCAGCTCGTTGGAGGTGATGCTACTCTTTGTAGACCCAGCCTCTGGAGTTGGGTGTGTAGGAACACTGTGGGCTCAACGCTTGCAGATGTTCACTTATGGGTGGCATCTTCTGCTCTTACGGGTGGTTTCCTTGTTTAAACTAACACTGGGAGATCTCCATCCAGATTCTTCCCTGACAGCTGATTTTGCCTGACTTGGTTGGTTCATTAAGCTCTAGGATGGCCCATACTCACGGTGCGTTGACTTTAAGTTGGGCTTTCTGGCCAAAGTGGGCACTCTCTGCTAGGAACAGTTGGTTGGTGGAAATGTCATTTTTCAAGATGTAGTGGGCTGTATTTGTAAAAGCTACGAAGGTTTTTTTTATCAGCAGAAATAATTTTCTTAAGCTACACCTGTTTATCCCATCTGGAATACCATTCGTGCTAATTTGTATCGTGGCTAGAATAGTTGTTTCACTTACTCCAGCTTAATAGTAGGATATAAGTAAACTTGGAAACATGAATACTTGGAAACAAGAAAGCTTGGGTATTTTTGGGTTGGTGTCTGTTCCTCCTTCATAGAATACTTTAGAAAATATTCTAGAATTAGAAAAAAAAAAAAAAAAGAAGGGTTTTGTTTATTTATCTGCATTAGTTGGTTATCTTGGTCTTAATTCTTACTCAGGAAATCACGATCTTTGAAACAAGTCCTTAAAAAGGAATTTATTTCTCTACCCCCATTTTCTGTAGCGTGGGGAGCACTGGCACATTCCAGCCCCGTTTCGTATACAGAGCTAAACAGGTTTGTAACATTCAGTAAATAGTATGCAAAAAGTATGCCTATCAACATCCTGAGTAATCACCAACAACAGAGTAAATAGGAGGTTAATGAGATTAAGGGGATAGAGGAACGTCAGCATTTGAGTGCCACCTCCCCACGGTCCCGTAGCCGGTGGCAGCCCCGTTTCTGTTGACGAGCCCAGCATGGCTATAGATGCAGTAGTGATTTTGCTGCTGTTCCCCATACAATGCTTAATGAGTTCCTACTGTTGGCATTTTTCTTTAGCTACCGTATAATGTTATTAAATCCCACTCCTTGCAAGGGGATTTGAGCTTTTTCCTTTTAAATAAATCTTTTATTTGTACTTTTCCCCCCTATTTATTTCTAGCGCTTGGGCAAAATAAGGTGTGTGATTTAGTCCTCGTCTGCTGATGTCTTCTCCCAGGCATCTGGTGCCCTCCTCAAGGCCACTGGAGGAATTGGCCGACATCTTTTCTGGGAACCATGCTACCATGAGAATATTGTACTCAAAAGTTCATTGAGATTTAACCCTTACCTTCTTATCCCAAAATCTTGGCTTGATTTCATTTGTCCTTTGCCCTTTCTCCTTGCAACTGCTCTCCATCATGTGCCCTCCTTTGAAGTCTTGCAATGAGAAAAAAACCCATTTCCAAGCAAAAACGTGACTTCTGTTTTCTGCTGTAGTATCTCTCAAGCACTTCCACTAACGTGGAGAAGGGAACTCCCTTCTAGACGTGATGCTCTGTGCCCATCTTCCTCTGTCGTCTGACAGTCCTTAATGGTTTCTCAATGTTACTACCTCAGAATTGGTCATTAGAGTTTTCTCCACCCAAAGCTGCATTATGCGTTGTAGGCATATAGCTGTAGGCATCGACTCCCCTTACTGGTCAGTTAACAAACTGCAACCTATTTTTTTTCCTATTTTAACTGAAAATTCCTTACCAAGAAACCTATTTCGTTTACTCAAGATACATCTTGTGCTTATGACCCCAGCTTTTCCTCTGACAGTGGTTCTGATTAAACCAGTAACCTTCAACTTAAACAATTCAGGTAGAGTATGGGCACTGCGTATTGCCTAAATGAATTCTTAGCCTCTTAAGACTTTGTTTGGATTTGTTGGGGTTTTAGAGAGTTTGGTTGGTGGGGTTTTTTTCCCATTGTTTTGTGGATTTATTTTTATTTTTTAGCATTGCACATTATTTTCCTGTTTCAGTTGAGTAGAGCAGTGCTTCTTCTCTCCTGTCAGCTCTTTTGCATTCAGGTGTGAGGATGACTAGTTAGGGGATCAGGAACAAAAGTAGGATTCTCCTTTATCCTTCCAGTTGCAGAGAATGCTGAGGGACCAAACAGGATAACCCAGCAGATCAACATCTGGCTCCGAGCCTGGAGTCCCTGGCTGAATTTTGAGGTTTTTGATCATGGGTCGGCCTGCTGGTGATAGACAGAGTACATCCGTCTCTAAGTGGGAAAAGGATCTTTGCACAGGAGTTGGCTTGGCTCCTAGAGGTGGACTTGGCAGTGCTGGGTTAATGATTGGACTTGATGATCTTAAAGGCCTTTTCTTAACTAAACAGTTTTTATGATGCTATGGTTGTTCCCTGTCGCAGTTTTGCCTGGAGCGGAGATATCCTTTCCAGACTGAGTTGCTGGAAGTCAGCCAACGTCTTGGCATTGGCTGGGCAAAGCAGAAGAGCACTCAAGTGCTTCACCAATCCTGTGGGATGGAGGAGATACGATTCCACCAAATTGCTGTCCAGCAGCACAGCTTGGAAAGGTCCTCTGGGTTCATCTTGAAGTGATGGTGATGGTTTGCCGCTCTCTGGAGAAGGAAGACTCACAGAATAGTTTGGGTTGGAAGGGACCTTTCAAGGTGATCTAGTCCAATCCCCCTGCACCGACCAGGGGCATCTGGAACTAGATCGGGTTGCTCAGAGCCCTGTCCAACCTGACCTGGAATGTTTTCAGGGATGGGGCACCTACCAGCTCTCTGGGCAACCTGTGCCAGTGTTTCACCACCCTTGTCATAAAAAATGGCTTTCTTAGAAACTAAGAAGGTGGGGGTTTGGTGGGAACCTTGCCTTGCTACGGCATGTTGTAGGGCAGTTTGAGGGAGAAGAAGGTACATCTGGAGTTTGCTTGGTGGGATGATCTCTTTCACTTTTCCCCTAGTTCCCCTTACAGTTGGTAACTGGAAGACCTGTTGAACATAGTTATGCTCTCTTAGTGCTGAGGCTTTGGCCCCAAGCTATTGCTGGTCAGCGTGCAGAGAGCTCGGGCTGACGCTTCCAGACGTTGCAGCGTAGCTCAACAAAGAGGCTGCTGTTAGGTCCTGACAGCAGGACTTTCACGAGGGGTGGAAGGTGTTAAAAGCCACGACAGGATGGCTTGGAGCTTCATTTTGATCTTCACTGGGTGGAAACAGCAAACGTGTGGATGTGAGTGCAGGGGAGGGACTTGCCCATCCTCCTGTGCGAGGGCAGGGAAAACTCTTCAGCTTGCTGCAGCCTGTTACTAATATTTGTGTATGAGTGCTTAAAATTTTGCAAGAGATGTTAAGACTTGAGAAATCTATTTTGTTACCTCGTAAGTGGGTGATTAAACCTTCCACGTTGTCCTCTTTTTTTTTTTCCACTGTGGGAATCTTTAAGTCGTTATGCTTGTTTTCTTTAGAGATCATATTAAAACCAAAGAGTGGCTTCATTATTTATTTACCTATTTTTGGAAAGCACTTCTCTGCCTGTGTCATGCAAAAGCACTTTAATTGATATTTCAGGCGGTCAAGAAGAGGACAGAGAAGGAAATATTTAATGCAATGTGTAATTCTTTCTGTTTTTGCCTCAAAATAAGGAGGCACTTGGCTAAGATTTATGTAGATATGGTGCAGCTCTGTTTCATCTGCCCACTGCATCAGGCTTATGCTAAGAAGTGCCTTCATCCAGTGGTATGAACTGGTTTGGGAGAACCTCCCAGACTGTTCCAGTGATAAATACAGTGCCAGTTTCTTGCTGCCTTGATTATAATTGTATCTTTTTACATTTGTGGTTGCTTGTCTAAAGTTTAATCCACTTGAATGGTAAAAATTAAAACCATAGAATTGTTTGGTTGGATGAAACCTTTAAGATCATCAAGTCCAACCATTAACCCAGCACTTCCAGGTCACCACTAAATCATGTCGCTCAGCATCATGACTATGAATCTTTTAAATCCCTCCAGGGATGAGGACTCTACCATTGCTTGGGGCAGCCTGTTTCAGGCCTTGGCAACCCATTCAGGGTAGACATTGTTCCCAGTATCCAACCTAAACCTCCCTTGGCACAACTTGAGGCCATTTCCTCTTGTCCTCTAGCTTATTACTTAGGAGCAGAGACTGACCCCAGCTGGCTCCAGCCTCCTTTCAGGGAGTTGTTGAGAGCAACCAGGTCTCCCCAGAGCCTCCTCTTTTCAGGCTAAACAACCTCAAGTCCCTCAGCTGCTCCTCACAAGATTTGTTCTCTAGACCCTTCACCAGCTTCATTGTCCTTCTTTGGACAGGCTCCAGCACCTAGTGGTGCAAGTCCATTTCTTGCTGTGCTGAAATGTTAAACCAAAAAGTCTTCCCTACGCGTTGTGCAGCGCTAGGATGCGTCGGAGGCAGGTGAGATGACTGTGCCATGGCTTGAATTCCCCTCAAAACTCAACGCTGCCTTAAGCAGGCTTTGCAGCCTGGCAGTTGAGCACAGATTGCCTGAGTTGCAAAGCATCACTTTGCTGTCAGCACCTCCCTCCTGTCTACTTAAGGTGAAATAACTGGGAAGTGTTTCAGTGCTGCTGTACCTTCGAGGTTTGAGGTCTGAGCTTCTCTAGTCTGCACACGCTGGCTGGGTCAGGAATGTTTATGGCCTGGAATCACCTCACGTTGGCTCCGTTGTAGCCAAGGCTCAAATACCATAGCGCTTATCGGGTCTCATTCAGGGTTTGTGGTTTGTTGTGGCTGAGGTGTGGATGACACACGTGTGTCAGTTCACACCTCCGTGGTTTGATCTTTCAGTACTAAACATTTCTGGAGGTATTTGGCCATGGTCTGGAAGAGTCAACTGAGAGACTGTGCCTGAAAGCTCTCCCCAGAATAATGAGCTTTGTCCCATCATGGTGTCAGAAACCTCATCCTTGCATGTAGACAGGGTAGAACCAGACAAGGATGTGTCCTGCTGTTGAAGGTCCAGCTGGTTATCACTGAGTTTGAGAATTGCTTTAGGTTATAGATACTATGAGCTGGAACATGTGCAAGACAAGAAAATTGGTTCCTGACTTGGATAACTTGAAATTTATTGGAGAGTCACAGGAAGAGAGGAGGCGATGATCAGGATCAGGGATGGTCAGGAGGCTGGAAGCAGAGCCCAGCTCACAGTAAGGGTGTTTCAAGGCAGTAAGTCCTGAGGGAGCTTGATGTCCAACACGGACAGCTTTGAGAATCCCTCTGGAACTTGGGAAGCCCATGGAGATCTGGCCATGGGGTTGTTTGCACCTTCCTGTGCTTGTGAGTTTGCTCATGTAATTGAGTTAAAATACTTGGAAGAGACTCTACGTTTTAGAAGTTGTGTGAATGTCTCAAGAAAGCTAAACCCCTTATTGAAAGAGCTTTTAACAGTTTGGAAGTTTTCAGCTGCCTTTGTTTGGAACGTGCTGTGTGCTGTGCCTTGAGAGTGCATTTTCAGTATAGTTTTGGGTTTTTCTTACCTATTCAGCTTGAGAAAGAACAGCCCCTTCACGCACCCCTCCGAAAACAAAAACCAAAACGTGCTGGAATGTGTCCAGAGAAGGGCCACGAGGATGCTCAGAGGGCTGGAGCACCTCTCCGATGGGGACAGACTGAGAGAGTTGGGGTTGTTCAGGATGGAAAGGAGAAGGCTCCGGGGAGACCTTATTGTGGCCTTCCAGTATCCAAAGGGGGCTACAAGAAAGCTGGGGAGGGACTTTTTAGGCTGTCAGGCAGTGACAGGACTGGAGGGAATGGGTTAAAACTAGAGATTGATTGATTCAGGTTAGACTTTAGGAAGAATTTCTTCCCCATGAGGCTGGTGAGACACTGGAACAGGTTGCCCAGAGAGGTGGTGGGAGCCCCATCCTTGGCAGTGTTTAAGGCCAGGCTGGATGGGGCTGTGAGCAACCTGCTCTAGTGGGAGGGGTCCCTGCCCACGGCAGGGGGGTTGGAACCAGATGATCTTTAAGGTCCCTTCCAACCCTGACAATTCTATGAGAAAAAAAGGGAAATAAGCAAAAAAGAGCTTGTCACGAAACCTAAATTCACTTAGAAACACTGGGTTTAAAAAGGCATCTTTAGAAGCTCATTCTGTCCTTTTATTGCAAGGATGGTGTTACACTGCTGCACTTCATCAGAGAGCTGCGTACCAGCAGCTCCTCTGTCCCCAACGACTGCCTGCAGCTGTAGGTTTTTGTGTTTAACTCAACAAATATTTCATCTTGGTGTCTTCCGGGGTACAATGAAGGAGTAGCTGCTCCGAGAGGTTAATACGAAGTAAATTAGATGTTTGGGAAAGGTGTTGCAGCCGCAGTTGCCGTAGCAGGATTACATCCCAGGGTTGGGAATGGGAGGAGAGATGCTGTGCTGTATCCTCCTGGTGCAGGTCCTCCTGCTGATGGTCCTGGCTGCCGTGGTTGTGGTGCGAGTGTGGGGACATCTGTCTGCATTGGAGGATGAAGACAGATGGTTATTTGTTTAATGCTTAGATGAAAGGTGTTTAGATCAGGTGAACAGAGAGGGAAAAAAAACCACCAAACCAACCCCTAAATCCCTCCTGTTTCCTACCATCAATCATAAAACCAGCTGTAAACTGCTTCAGGGATGTCTCCTCTCTTGCAGTTTCATTAAGCACCACAGGCCAAATGCCTGTGCTCACCACAAGGACACTGTTTCTTGACCCCAGAAGCTGCATCTCTAATGTCTTCCCCAGAAGCTTCATCCTAATATCTTCCCCCTGGCTCCCAGCCATGAGATGGGAATAACACAGCTCACGGGGCAAGGAGGTGCCCCAGGACAAGCTCACAAGCTAGAAGACAGTGTCCTCTGAACGTCCTGCTCCTGCAGCACTGCCGGGCAGGTCCAGGATGGGAGCTGGGCAACGTCTTAGATCTAGGGTAGCCACTACTGAGACCCATTTTTCCCCACTATCAGGGTTATTCTGGTGACCCAGCAACACTTGGAGCAGCCCAGCCCTTGTTCTGCTGCCTGGGCTGGATGCTGGTTTTTTACCACCTTCTCAGAAATCACTCTCAGCTCAGCTTGCTTTTTTTAGCAATGTGCTTTCATCATTTGTAATACCAAAGGCTCTCCTGCATTGGAGGAGTTTTTGGCTGTTATTTTTAACTGAATGTTTCATTGATCTGATTTACAGCAAGAGCTGCTGGCTGCTGTATTAGCAAGAGAGCGGAGAGCCAGGCGTGCTGTGGGGTGAGGAAGGAGCAGTGTGGGGAGGTCTTGAGTTACCTCCCTTGTCAGAACTAATGCATCGCAGAGCTGCAGCCCAAAGATGCCTTTTTTGCATCATTTAAAGCCAATAAAAATCAGGGTTCCTGTCTTTTTTAAGTGGACCCATGGATTTCAGCCTTGTCTGACATTTTGGCTGGTGTGCTGGTGTCTCTGTGGTGACCCAGTTCCAGAGCCTGATTCATTCAAAACGAGACCCTACCCAAAATAAAATGAACAAAAATGGCTTAGATTTTTGGGTAATCTTAGTTCTGTGAGCCAGCTTGCTGCTCTCACAGAATGGTCGGGGTTGGAAGGGACCTGTGGAGATCATTGTGGTCAACCCCCCTGCTCCATCAGGGTCAGATAGAGCAAGTCTCCCAGGATCATGTCGGGTGGATTTGGAGTCTCTCCAGAGAAGAAGAGTCCCCAGCCTCTCTGGGTAGCCTGGGCCAGGCTCTGTCACTCTCAAAGCAGAGAAGTCTTACCTCATAATCAGATGGAACCTTCTGAGTTCCAGTTTGTGCCTGTTTTCCCTTGTCCTGTCACTGAACACCACTGAAAAGAGTCTGACCCTGTCCTCTTGACACCCACCCTTTAGATATTGCTCAGGTCCCCTCTCAGGCTTCTCTTTTCCAGGCTAAACAGCCTCAGGGCTCTCAATCTTTCCTCAGCGCAGAGGTGCTGCAGTCATAACTTGGGTTGAATTAATGTTGCTTGCACCCCCAGCTAAAGAGGCTGAGTGCCAGCCACTGGGACATGGTGGGACCTTGGCTGGTGTGGTAGCGTGGAAGGTGGTCTCCTTCTCTAGAGACTCTCGAGACTCTCCTGGATCTGTTCCTGTGTGGCTTGCCCTGGGTGATCCTGAGCTGGCAGGGGGGTTGGACTCAATGATCTTCAGAGGTCCCTTCCAGCCCCTACCATTCCACGTTCCTGGCAGTGCTGTCTGTCATGTGGAATACAAAGCCTCCATTGCTGTTGCTTTGCTCCTGGTGAGTGCAAGCCAGAAGCAGGAGCACCTGAAACCTTCAATGACAGGTTTGAGCGTTCAGCTCAGTCTTCACCAAGAGCGTAAATAAAGCTGGAAGCCCGAGGAATGGGTTATTTTTCTACTTGGTGAACCAGAAAATTAAATACAAATACAGTGTTTGGGGCATGGGTATGAAAGTGAGAACAGATGAGAGCTATTAAGTTGTTTTCAGTAGTGGGTTTTTGTCTGGTAGTCCGAAGTGTCTCTCCCTTCCTTTAAGGCTTCATCCTGTCGCTGTCTTTCTGGCTCTTCCACTTTAGTAGGCTGGCTGAGTTAATCACATCAGAGAAGAGAATACAGCTTACTGATTTGGACTTTACCTAGCTGTCAATGAACGTGTTCATGAAGCACATAAGGACTTAATATCTCTGTGTCCTCAAGAGAAACACAGAAAACTTCAGCTATTATCTAATTTTTTTTTTGGTATCACTCAGTCAACCAGTTAGTGCGTGTCCAGGTCGAGATTACCCATGTGTGGTACTTGCTGCCTCTCTCCTGCTTGGGAGGATGCTTTGGAGAACAAGTTGAGACATGGATGGGGCTTGAAAACGCAGAGAGGAAGTGTCCATGGATATATGGAGGATGTGGAGAGATGGTGAGATACGGAGCAGAGGAGCAGGGGTTGTTGTGGCAGGAAGCATTTTGTAGGGCACGTGTACAGGGATACTCAACGACTGTTGGCTTTGAGAGCATGCTGCTCTGCAGCACTCAGTGTTGTGCAGTGTAGAAATGTCTGGGTTTGTTGCCACTAAGGCATGTGTTGAGCAAACAAAATGGACTTGGGAAACCTTTCAGTTGAAGGGAAGTGTGATTTTTTTTATTTTTTATTTTTTTCAAGATATGGTTCTGTAAGTTGGCTGTTTAGGGCATTTCCCTTAGCCTTTCTGATCCAAAATCTTGAATGTCAGGAAATTCAGCTACTGGATGTGTGCCCTCTCTTCCTCTGGAACTGGAACTGAAGAAATGGTAATGCCAAGGAACCCCCTTGTGCAAACTAGCAGCTCTCTGAGGTCAAGGTGATGATGTTAGAGATCCTGAGTTATTTTGTGCCATGTGTCTACGTGGATGGTCCGAAGTTAGAGAGGAAAGTAGGGTGAGATTCAGCCTGTCCTGTTAGATTGAGCTTCTTCATTTTTTTTCCTGTTCTCTCCTTTGGCCTTGACATTAAACTCCCGACTGGAGTTTGGACAGTGAAGGACCTGCTGAAATCAGTGGCACGGTGCTGTGTTAGTTGTCTGCTAATTCAGCAGGACAGTGTGCTGGGCCATCCTGTCTAGACCATGGTTTTCCCAAGAAAGGTCAGACCAGATCACAGAATCACAGAATGTTAAGGGTTGTAAGGGACCTCAAAAGCTCATCCTTGAGGTCCTCCCTTCCAGCATGGGATTCTGTGAGTCTGTGATGACAGGCAGTGCAGACCTTTGTTGTTTTCTTCCAACAAAACCATGAGTTTCTTCTTGAGGACCTGTCTTTTCATGGTATAGTAACGTTCAGAAGGAAGAAATCAACTTACATTTCTTACCTCCTGTAGCATTTGCAGAAAGGCTGAAAGCTTAAGTCTGGCCAGCTCAGGGCTTCAATCCTTTGTACTTGTCTGGAAGGAGATCCTGGCTACCAAGACTTCTGCACTAAAAGGGGTGAGCCATCTGGGAGATGAGATAGAACTCCAAGCTGTTCTTCTGTGTTGGCGTGTATGGCTTTGCCAAGGAGGAGGTTCCTGTCAACACTGGGTGCTCCTATTGATGGCACTAATGCAGGTCTCGTGCGCTTCATCATAGGGTTTTCTGGGCCACTGAAAATGAGGATGCTCGTGTGTCTGGGGTGAGGAAGGTTCTCACAAACCCAGACTTGCTCTCTGATTGCTCTTTCCCCTGATAGCCCAAATTAGCTCCTTTTTCTGTTGAGATGTTGTTTGTAAACTTTTCTGTTGCCTTCCTCTGACTTCAATTTGGCAGTGACCTTTCTGGCAGCCCCAATGCAGAGTTCTTGGTACTGCGAGCAGGATAAACTGTCTTAAATTACACCTCTCACCCTCCATCCATCTCAGTTCATTTTCACAGGAGGATTGTGAGTTATCATTTGGAGTTTGCCCTCAGAATTGAGAACGGTGACAAATAAACGCTCGTGGTAGAACCTGGAGAACGTGGACTGCTTCAGTTAGCTCAGTGTATGGGGAAGAAAGAGGAATGGATTTTTAATTTTTTATTTCTTCATGTAAACCTTGGATGGACCTCTGTGTCTTCTGCACTCTAGTTTTTTGGGGCTTGGAGGCAGAGCTGCCTACGTCAGCTGGTTTTCCCCATCTCACAACTGGAAATGCAAATGTGTGTGATTGCAATAAAGGCATCTGTGACTTGGTTAGAGGCTGGACTAGTGCAAGCTCTGCCACGTGTTCTTGCCTTTGTGTGCTTCCTCTGCACCTGGAATTGTTTCCACCTTCATGAGATGACTTTTGAGTGGAAACCCACAGGTGTGTTGCTGGATTTTTTTTTTTCTTTACTAATCTTTGGCACTCCCTTTATGTTTTTCACTGGTTTAGTGGAAGGGCTGTTGAGATCCAGCTGTGTTGGCATTCATCCATTCTGCTCTTGACGTGACTGCAAACAAGACTACACAGTTAGATGGCAAAAAATCCTCCAAAAAGAAAAGCATGTTCATGCAATGAATGATGTAGATCCATTTTTTTTCTGGAGTAAAGTGTCAAAAATCAGGTCATTGTTTTAGCTGAAGCACACCTTTCTGTGGGTGGATGCATTTGTCAGAGCACGACTGTTTTACGTGGGAAACACACTGTGTAATTTGTTGGTTGGGCATTATATAATTGTGAAGCAAGAACACAGTCTTCAGTTCTTCTATTTGTGGGACATCTACTCCTCACAGGAGGTTTTGGGGCAGCAATATATTGATAACTCTGGTGCTTGTCAGGTTATGTACATGTGAGGAAACTCAAGTGGCTGAAGTGACTTTAGGACTGGAGCATCAGTGACTGCACTACTGGTGGCTACACCAACCAGGATGTCCCAAAAGAAACGTCTAAAATAGGAGCAGCCTCAGAAGGAGGATCTCCATCTGCTCTCCACGCTGCAATGCCTGAAGAGTAAGTAGGAAGCACCTGGTTTCCTGCAAATGTGCCTTTCACCTCCTGATTTATCTTCTGCCACTTGCCAGCTACCCCCACCACAAGAGAAATCCTAACTCTGGTTGCCTGTTTGTCTACTCGTAGGTAATCCACATGCTGGGTAGCTGCTGAAAGTAATGTGGTTTGGTCCACTTTTCCACACTGGTGTTCACTTATCTATCTTTCCTTCACTCAGCCCTTGATATTTCCCTCAACATTGTGGGTAGTAGTTGTGGTTTAGGACTGTTTTTCTCCCCCCCCTTTTTTTTCCTTGCAATTTGATTGAAGTTGGCCAACAGCTTTGAGTTATGGGAGCAGCTGAAAAGGCAGCAGAATGGGACTAAAAATGGGAAAGTCACTGTAGACCATTGATGGTTCTTGTATCACTGTAATTTTTATGGTGCTCATCTCTGTGTTGCTGGGGAAGGCTGAGAAAAGTGACATCTGCCACTTCGTGACCATGGGAGGCTGACCATTTTGTTTGCAAATATGGTAAAACAGTAGGATGAGTGTCTGGAGGCTCTGCCTTGGTAACAAGCAGTAAAGACTTCTCTATTGGCTCCAGAAGATCTCCTAGTGGGGAATGTCATGAAATGCATCAACTGTGACTTCTGCATCCCTTGTGACACAGCATCTCTCTTGACTTTTGGTAGCCTATTTGTGGAAGTATTCAGGGAACATATTCTCCTACATATTCTCCCATCTGTCTTTTTCCCAAATTCACTGGCCTTGGTGTATGCTTAAGAATAGATTTGCTTTCTGCGTTATGTTGAGAAGGCAGTTAAGAGTTTATTTTTTGACCTTCCTGTGTTTAAATGATCATATTTTTAGTATCTTAATTGATGTGTGTTTCTGAGTTGATTCGTAGTTTGGACTCTCTCTCCATTTAAATGCAGAAGAGAAAGCTTGGTCAGCATCTTAATCCAAAAGATATTTTGATGTGTTCTGTCACCTGGACCAGGTTGTGCAAGAGGCCTTTTTATGGGGCTTAATTTCTCCTTTACATTGTTTGTAAAGGACTTTTTCAAGAATGAATGAACTGGGCTTGTGGCATTTACCAGTCCACAAGAACTTGCAGTCACTTAGCTATACAGACCCTGAATAACGATGCAAAAACAGAACCAAAAATATCACCCTTGCCCTGTCCTCCAAAAAGTGTGATAGAATGGTTTGGGTTGGAAGGGACCTTAAAGATCATCTCGTTCCAAGCCCACTGCCATGGGCAGGGACACCTCCCACTAGAGCAGGTTGCTCACAGCCCCATCCAACCTGACCTTGAACACTTCCAGGGATGGAGCATCCACAGTTTCTCTGGGCAACCTGTTCTAGTGTCTCACCACCTTCATAACAAAGAATTTCTTCCTAATATCTAATCTAAAACTACCCTCTTTCATGTTGAAACCATTACCCCCTGTTGTTTGACTGCACTCCCTGAAAAAAAACTACCCATCTTTCCTGTAGGCCCCCTTTAAGTGCTGGAAATGGGGAGGAGGAGATTGTTTCTCCCTAGAAACTTCTCTTTTTTTTTTTGTAATTAATTTTGTAATTCTTTTTTTTTTTTTAATTTCTCATTGGCTTCCTCACAGTCTGAGTGATCAGATGGCCTTTTTCTTCTGCCTGTGACTTATCCCAGCTTAAGCTTGCTGGCAGATAACGAGGGACAGTCTCATCGTTTCTAAAGAAGGGATAATACAGGCAAGAGCATCTCAAATAATCTTTAAGATTGTTAAGAGCTAGAAAAAGCTTCCTATAGAGTTCTCTCTATTTGGGATCTGATGTATCTCTCGAATGCAGCGTAATTGGACCACGTTCAGCTGGGTAACTTCTGACATGGGTTGGCATCTGGTTCTCTGAAGGCTTAATGGTGCCTTTAATTGTAAGTAGTCTAGGAATTGCCTAGTGAGACACAGGGTTCATTTAGCTCAAGAATCTCTCTTTTTGGATGGTGACCAGTAATAGCACGCTCAAAAGAAGAGAAAGTAATGTCCTGATATGCAAATGTGGTGATAATTTCTCCCCGGGTTTCTCCTGTTGGTTAATCATTAAGGCTGGCTTCAACATTTGTATTACAACTTAGTTATGACAACTTTGGCTGGTCTTGTTGTGTACAGAGCTTTCCTGTGCTGTTGGATGCTTGAGTTCCTGGCCTCCACAAGCTGTTCCATTTCTCAAAAAATTTTCACTTCTCTCTTGAGAAATTCCTGACTTCTCATCTTCCGTGGGAGATTTCCTGTGTTGTTTTTTTTTCTTTTCTCCCCTGGTATGTGGTAGGAAGCACAGAGGTTCCAGATGTCTTCTCTAAACTGTTCCTTATTGGGTTAGTTTCTGCTTTGGTGTCAATCTTCTTCCTAAATGAAACTCATTCCTTCAGCGTGTCTCCTTCCTTCTCACTCATTGCCATGGGGAAAGGAGCATCTTTGCTGCTCGGCTCTCTCCTTTTGTGAGCTCCTTCTCTCTTGAGAAGAGCAAGATCCAAATGACACTGCACTAAACCTTATCATTTTGTGTTACAATAATCCATAATAATTATATTCTACATTATAATAATCTGTATGTTCTTCTGTCTTCTTTCCCATGCATCCTATTGCTAACTTGAAATAGTATCTGTGGGCAAAGTGAATTTTTGAGGTGCCTGTGGTGACATCCAGTTCCTCTTCGTTGGGTTCAGTTTGCATTAGCAGTGTGCGTGTTGCAACACTCCCTCTCCATCATCACTCAGCATTTATTGAGCCTGGTGTAGAGAATTCTGAGATGTATCAAAGTGTATTTCCTGAGAGAGAGAAATCAGCTTGCCTGTTCAAGGAGGCACTGAATTGGCATTTTTGGTCCATGAGCTGCTGCGAGAGTCTTCACGTGTTGTCATCTTCTTTGCTCATCAGCTGATGTCCCCCGTGATCCTGGCTGGGTTGTGTTCACTTCTGTGGTCAGGCTCAGGTGATGACACCGGACCCAAGGGACTTGGAAGAAGTTACCAAAGACCCGTGACTTTTTCCATGCATCTCCTTTGGGGATGCTCCAGTTTCCCTCCCTTGACTGTAGAGAAGCCAAACTGGATTCCTAGACACAAGGCTTGGGTTATGTGGCTGAGCCTGGCCACAGAATGGCTTTTACTCCCTTCCTTTTTCCCTAACACGCTCGGGGAATTTAAATTGAATTCTCATTAGTGCTTTCCAATGTGCTTACTCAGCACTCTGGCTGCTGTTCATACCTCTGCAAGACTCTTCCTTACTCACCCTCATCCTTTGAATGATGAGAAAATCTTTGACAAAGCATTTAATTAGCTGTGTTAGAGTCTTGCTGCCTGGACTTGACAATATTTATGATTCTACTTATGTCTCCTTTCTCCTAAACTGAGGTCATGGCCAGAGAAAAGACAGTCAGGATTCCTGGTTGAAGGAACGTGGCACCTGGAGTCATTCTGAGCTCATGCATCACCCACAGAGCTGTTTTGAGCTTTTCTCTCTACTACCTGTGATGGTTTGTCCACACTAGAGATATTTTCTGCCATTGGTAGCTCTAAAATCAAGCCAGCACCATTAACTGCATTCAAAACTATGGAGTGGAGCAGGCTATCATCATTTTAAATCCTGTGTGTTTAATTCCTTTGCAGAAAGCATCTTGTTGGTACAGTAATTCCCAAGCCAGATCCTGGCTAGAAGTTGTGGCACCAACTGTTAATATCACCTTTACTCTTCTCCCAAGTAGCAAGTGATAAAACGAGAGGAAATGGCCTCAAGATATTCCAGGGGAGGTTTAGGTTGGACATGAGGAACAAATTCTTCCCCAAAAGTGCTGTCAGATGCTGTCCCAGGCTGCCCAGGGCAGTGGTGGAGTCCCCATCCCTGGAGGGATTTAAAAGCCATGCAGATGTGGTGCTGAGGGACCTGGTTTAGTGGTGGACTTGGCAGTGCTGGGTAACACTCACTAGAACATCGTCCTCAACTTAGGGGAGAAGATTGAGGATGGATTACGTCCGATGTGGTTTTTGTTTTGTTGTTGCAAAGTTTTCTCACTGCATATGATATAAATGATTATATCTGCGTTCTTAATAGCTGGTATCAGAAGTGAAACGCTTCAATTAAAATATGTCTAGATTTATTTTTCTTTTGCAAATCAGGCTGTTTTATCAGCTTACGTCCTTAGCATTTTTCCCACCCCCTCCTCTCCAAATAATCCTAAAATCTGGATACAAATTGTTTCCCTCTGCCCACACTCTGGAGAAAACATCTATTACCAAGAATAGCAGAGTGATGTTAAATTTCATTTGTTGGAGAAATCAAAATGGCAAGTTGGAGGTGAACAGAGTGAAAATCTTCTTTCAGAAGACAGGAATTGCTTTTTCTCTTATATTTTTGTTGTTGTCAGATCCATACCAGATGGGACTGTGACCCAGTGGTTGTGTGCAGGTGCTGCAGCTATTACTGGGCTGGTGGACAGACAACAGAGAAAGGGCTGTGAGAGCACGAGCGGAGTATTCCTGCATTTCGGGAGGCTGCAGAGTTCATTTCCCCATCAGAGCAGGGCTCAGTGAAATGAGTGCTGTTAAGAGGGCTATTTTGGGTGATTTTCAAAATGAATCTGAGAAAATCAGGCTGCCCTTCCACCCAGCCTAGGTAATACACAGTTAATTCAAGGCAGCTTGACTGTCTGTCTTTTTTTTTCCTCGGAGATTTCCAGCAAATGCTCTGTTTTAAAACCTGATGATCTTCATGGTTATTTGGAGATGGACGTGCAGTACCTGCTGCCCTGTTACTGAAAGGAGGAGCTCAGATTCAGTATCAGCACCACTTTCTCCTTCAGCTTGGTCTTCCTCGTCCTAATTTCTGGGCAAGAAATTACTCTTGGTAGTTGAAAAGGGACACTGGAATAGATAAAGGGTTTCCCATATGGTAATTCTTGCGCTCCGAAGTTCCGAGGAACCTTTGATCAGTCCTCTGCATGATTATCTTAATATCACCAAGGCTGATAATGTAAATGGAGATTTCAAGCTTGACCTGATTCATACATCGGGTAAGTTAAAACGATGAACGTGATTGAGTTATTTGCCATAGCTGCTTCCAGGGCTGGATTGATTTGAATTTCTGCTGACAAGGCATTGAGACCACTGGGAAGGACATCCCTGAGCTTAGTTAACAGATTGCCGGGCACAGGGGAGCATTGGGGATGCTGAAGGGTGGGTAGATGATGGTGGGCTGGCTGGGTTCTGAAGCCTCGGTCCAATAATAAGGTTGTCTATGATAATTTGGTCTGCTTTTAGCAAAATAGTTAAATTCATATAACAGCTTTTCTAGAATGATGTGTTCCTGGGCCTACTGCTGTAGTTGGTACATCTCAGTGTCTTTTTTTGCATGGTATTGTGGGCTCAGGATTGGTGCTGGTGAAGTATTTTCAGGAAAATTACTGGAGTGGGGAGGCTTATGGGTGAAGACTTCTGTTTGGGGTATTTAGAATCATAGAATTGTCATATTTGGAAGGGACCTTAAAGATTATCTAGTTCCAACCCCCGTCCCAATGGCAGGGACACCTCCCACTAGAGCAGATTTCTCGGAGCCTCATCCAGCCTGCTCTCAAAAACTTCCAAGGATGTGGCTTCCACCACCTCTCCTTGTATGTTCTGGCAAAATTTCTGTTTGCAAAAGATTCTCTGGTCCGTGGCAGGCTTTTGTTTCAAACCCAGACATTGTGATGTTCAGGACCCAAGCTAGATCCACCCTTTGGAAATCTCTCTTCTCCAGCGTCTCAGTTGTGTATCTGAAGATTGGACTCAAATCAGTTTTCCTTCTTTGGCTTAAGACTGCACCTACATATAATTTCCAGCGTAGCTTAAACCATGTCTGAAAGCTTTGATGTCACAGAAATTCATGGTGGAGGATCTCTTTGTCTACTGGCTCTTGGGGTTGATGAAGGAGCATCTTGGTGTGAGTAGCTAGGCCAAGTAGGATAGAAGGAGCTGCCCTGTATCCTGCAGATACATACTTCCTTTGCATCATTGCACCCTCTTCCATTTCTTTTGACTTGAGACCAGGTTTTATATTCAGACAATCCTGGCTACCCTATTTCCCATGTAAAGCAGATGCTCCACTGATCCACTGAACTAAGGACTCCTGCGTCAGCAGCCAGATTTCCTTCAGCCATGTAGACAGCACATCCGTAGTGATCCTTTGAAAGCAAGATGTATCCTCTTGGCTGGAGGGGGAGAAGAGTCTTTCCGTGACAGACACAAGGTCCTGACCTTTTTTCTTGGCTGCTGTTGGTGCTGATGCCACTGGTGATCTGGCAGCCTTTGAAAATCATCTCCCTGACCTGGTGAGACCTTGTAGCTCACATTTAGGTCCGTGGCTCCAGGATGTTGCAAGTGAAAACTTTTACTTTTTCACAGCTACAACGGTGTAAAATGGGAAAACATATCTATATTTATAGTGTGTATATATTAAAACTGTATGTGTGTATAAATATGTAATATATATAAAAATATATATACAATATGTTTACATATACAGTATGTTTATGTATAAAATATATAAACAACATTGGTGCTTTTTCTTTTTTTGCACTGACAAGTTAAATTAGCAACAGGGGAGAATTGTCTGAAATAGAGCAGCACTAAATCAAATTCATTTTTGCCATTTCCTACCTATTCTAAGCCCAGTTTAACCCCCTCGGTTCCAGCCTTTGGGCTGAACTGACCACCTGAGCACTGGGCCACTGATGAGCAGGAGATGTTTTGGAGACCGAGGCAAACATGCCCTAAAAACTACACAAACAGAAAGCCCAAAAGGATTTTGGGGACACCTTATAGCAGCTTTCCAATACTTAATGGAGGCCTACAGGAAAGATAGGGAGGGACCCTGCATCAGGGAGTGTCGTGGTAAGATGAGGGTTAATGGTTTTAAACTGAAAGAGGGGAGATTTGGGTGAGATGCTAGGAAGGGTGTGAGGCATTGGAACAGGTTGCCCAGTGAAGTTGTGGATGCTCCATCCCCAGAAGTGTTCAAGGACAGGCTGGGTGAGGCTTTGAGCAACCTGGGCTAGTGGGAGGTGTTGCTGCCCATGGCAGAGGGGTACTGGAGCTAGGTGATCTTTCAGGTCCCTTTCAACCCTAACCATTCTATGATTCTGTGATTATTTGACTTCCTGGTTGATTGGTTCTGCTGTAACTTCGGTGTGTTTTTCAGAAAATAGCATCTCTAAGGAAAAGATGGTCCATTCCCAGACTGGAGTAGAGAGTACAGCTTTTGGCTGTCTCTGTACACCTGGATGGATGGGGGTCCAAAATGTGGCATTTGCTACTCTTTTACTTTTTCATCATAAATATTCTTGCATTCTCAGTTTGTCTTTTAAACACTGCAGCTGTAAATCTGTCTGGACATTCACCTGATATAGGCACATGCTCACAGGATTTCAGTGTGCTTGCTCTATAAGTATCCATCCCTGTCCATTTATCTCATCTACCAACTCTGCTGTAGTTAACCTGCAAAGAATTAAAGCACCTAATAGCTGGAAGCTTTGGCAGCATGAATTAAAAGCCTTTTCTAAATCAGTATTCAGTAGTCTTCAGCTCACCGTGGAAAGGTAAATAGCTGCTGCATCTCCCCCTCCTGCTGCTTCGTGGCTATGTCCTTGTATTAAATCCTTGGTAAACCTCCTTTTTTTTTTTGTGTTTCCTCTGTAAATCCTGCAGGTTGTAACTAGCTTCTAAATCTTGCAATTTGAAATAGGAAATATCTTCTGGGCTTATTTGTTTGTTGCTTTTAAGAGAGTCATTTTTATTTGACCAGCTTTGCACAGCTCTATGGATATATCTTTTTTTTATTCTTTGCTCAACGTCCTATATCCATCTCTATGTATTTGATTCCTTTTTATTTTGGAAATCCTAAGAAGCCAGGTAACCATCCTCAACCCGTTGTGAAGTGATTTTTTATCACAGAGTCAGGATTTAGATGCGCAGTCAACGTACCGCGCTTGCAGAGGCATCTGAGTTACAGCTCCGTTTGTTAGCTATTCCTTTCTTCCCCTCCCCATCTCTTTCCACAATTCCTGCTTTTTTTCTGGGACTTAAGGAGAAAAAAAAAAAAAGAAACAAGTGAATTTCTTCCCACTCAAAAAATCACAGCCGTGTCTGGTGCTGGGAAGGCCTT
Organism: Todiramphus chloris collaris; assembly: GCA_025345505.1. Classification (NCBI taxonomy): domain Eukaryota; kingdom Metazoa; phylum Chordata; class Aves; order Coraciiformes; family Alcedinidae; genus Todiramphus; species Todiramphus chloris. Next base: position 4,075,515 of record JANVCC010000125.1, on the reverse strand, counting down.
TTACAAACACTGCTGCTGGGAACAGCCTCCCATAGCAACCTTCAGCTCGAAAGCTAAAATCACATCGCCCCGTGTGACAGCTTTATTACTAGATTGGCATGTGAACCCTTTGGAAGCAGCCTAGGTGACAACAGAAAAGTTCCCCTAGATTCCCTCTTTAGTTCGTTGGGGTTTTTTTAATGTATTTTGTGGGGGTTTTATCACTTTGAGTTTTGGTTTTGTTTGTTTATTATTTTTTTTTTTTTATTCTTCTTTTTAAAATTTTCTTTCTCAGTTAGAACAAATCTTAGAAAACTGAGAGACACCATTCTGGGTAAGGTAGAAGATGTCTTCCATGAGGTGTGGCACGTGATCATGACCATCACTGCCCCGATTTCACGTTCTCTGCCGCTACACATGGACAGGATGGAGTCCTTTCGGGGAAACTGGGGCAGCAGTGGACTTGGGCTGGGGCTCAGGTAGGGCTGCTTTCGTTGGTTGGTTTGTTTTTTTTGAGTTCATAGAATTGTTTGGGTTGGAAGGCACCTGAAAGATCATCTAATTCCAACCCCCCCCCCCCGCCATGGGCAGGGACACCTTTTGCCTGTTCAGGTTACTCAAAGCTCCATCCAGCGTGGTCTTGAACACTTCCAGGGAGGGGGCATCCGCAGCTTCTCTGGGCATCCTGGTCCAGTGTCTCACCACCCTCACAGTGAAGAAGTTTTTCCTAATATCTAATCTAAATCTCCCCTCTTTCAGTTGAAACCATTACCCCTCATCAGTACACCCCCCCATGAAGGTTCCCTCCCCATCTTTCCTGTAGGCCCCTTTAAGTTCTGGAAGGCTGATAAAAGGTCTCCCCGGAGCCTTCCCTTCTCCAGGCTGAGCAACCCCAACTCTCTTAGCCTGGCCTCATAAGGGAGGTGCTCCAGCCTCTTGATCATCTTCGCAGCCTCCTCTGGACTCACTTGGTTTTTTTTTTGTGTTATTTTACTCATTTTATTTGTGTTTATTGCAGTAGTGTTGAGGAGCTCCAAAGGGTTAGGGTTCTTCTCACCCAAGGACTGAGCAATTGGGTGGCAAGAGCTTGAAGGGAACACATTTACCATCAACACAGCATCTGTCTGGTAGTTAGCAGGTAGCTTTTGAAGACGTGACGATGGTTGTCACAACGTGCTCTGTGTGGTATCTCGGCCTTTTATTTTCCATCCTTGGATGTCAGGTGCTGTGCAGGTGGTCAGTGAAGTGACCTGTCTGCTGGTCAAAGTCTACCTAAACTACTCGTTGGTGTGGCTCACAGTAGCTGTTGTGCTGTTACCATACCCAAGAGGATTTGAGTTTGCAAACTGAGTGGGTTAGAAAGGTAGCATTTCATCAGTTGGAGCTTCATGGTGCTGATGAGCTTGGCCTCAGGTGTGTCTAGAGGATGCTTCTGAGTTTTGCTAGAAACTCTACCTTTGCTTTCCTGGTGGAGATTATTCTGGCCCTAACCCATCAACACCCAACATAAATCAAGACTGCAGTGATATGTGTGCCATTCCTGTTGTCCAGCCTTGTGTCACATCTCCACGCTGGTTTTGCTTCCTCAAAGCTTCTGTTGGTGAAGGGGAGGACTTGAAAGGTGAATGAAGCTCCCAGAGAGCCAGGGGAATGACCTCTGAGAGCAGTTGTGGGACCAAACCAGGACAGTCAGATCCAGGTTGAGATAAGGCTGGTGATGGTAGAGTTTGCCTTCTGGGTTTTCCCTTCAGCTTGACATTACTGATCTGATGGACTCTTCCTAATCACCAGAAAACCAATTGCTAAATAGCTGCTTGCAGCCTCCACCCTCCCCGACGTGGACACACGTGGCTCACTCTTGGGTTGGTGGCTGCTGAGGCTTCTCTATCTGCAAGGGTAAGAGATGGTACCAACTTCTGTGATCTCCCTTGATCATCTTTGACCAGTGCAGAGGTCATTCCATCTGTACTCATGAACCACCGAGTCCACGGGAGGAGCAGCATCCCTCCCACTTGCTGCTGGAGCTCTGGATTTCTGTTCCTAAGCTCTTCTGGGAGGGGGAAGGAAGCTTGGGAAGTTATTTTTGAGCGGAGGAGAGGGGGTGGCAAGGAGAAAGCCAGACTGAGACCCTGGGAAAGCTATGGTGATAGAGAAAAGGCTTTTGTAGCCCATGCGAGGAGCTGCCTCGCTTTATCTGCGACTCCCTCAAAAGCTTTTCAAGCTTTTCTAACAGGCTTTGTGAGTGTCTCCGTCCTCTCTTTGAATCCTGTTCCTCTCTGTCCCTTTGCACTTTCTCGAGAAGCAAGAAGTGACTCATTGCAGTTCCCTTGTAGGCTGTGCAATGAATCCATGCATTTAAGAAAAACAAGAGGAGCAAAAAGAAAACAGAGTTCTCCTGTCTGGGGCAGAGCGATGCTTTTGCTGTCTTGAACTCTGAAAGAGTAAGTTAGGCTGCTTCTTTTTATTAGCTTTTAATTAATCGAGTTACTCCAGTGCTGTTGTTAAGCCTAAGAGGACTTTGTTGGGACTAGAGCTGCGGGTCTGGCTTTGTTCGTGGGGTTTTATTTATTTATTTATTTTGCTTATTTTCTTTCTTTGTTTTGAATTTGCTTGTAAAACCAAGAGCACAATTTGCAAATCTCCCAGCGGTTTTTCCCTTCTTCCTTTTCCAGACCTCAGTGCTGGCAGCATCCCCTGGGGAGGAGAAGCAACAGTTCAGTGCCCTGCATTGCTTTCTGGGCATCCTTGGTACTAATTGTAGCTCAGGGGTGTCTTTGGAGGCACTTGCGGTGTCTCGGAGGTTAATGGGAGCCCTGTGCTTTTCTGCCAGGTCCCCGAAGTAAATATATTTATTCAGCTTTTTTCTTTTAGCTGCTCTGATGGAAAGAACCTAGGGGATACTTGTCACTGTATCTTCAGTGAGAAACCAACCACATACACCTGCAGCTTTCCAAGCAGACCTTGTGCATCCCCTTCAGCATCTCCGGTTCTGGTGGGGATCTCTCTGCTCCGGTCTCCTGAACAAAGAGGGATGGCAGTGTACAAATATCTCCGTGTAACCCAGGCAGTGCATGACTTTTGCAGTACATAAGAACAGTAGGGTCAGTCAGCTGGTGGCAGTAGCTGGGAATTGCACTGGGTTTTATTTAGTTTTATTTTCCTTGAATTCAGAAGCTCGTTAGTGCTCTGCTGCTTCTCCATAAGCTCCAAGCCTCTTCTCTTTGTTTAACTACAGGAAAGCAATGTTTTCAAAGGGAGGGAAGAGAGTGAGAAAGAAGTGTGGGTGCTCCCGAGATCGAACCGATCCATTTTTATCTTGTTCTATATCATTTTTACTTAATGCTGTTATATTATTTCAGCTGTGCTTGGTTTTCAGATCCGATGCAGATAGGAAGTTGCTATAACAACACGATGATTCACACGATGCTCGCACCAATCTGCCGGGATTTATTTTTCTATCGTGACGCCTTAGATGTTTTTGGTGGGGATTTCTGTCTATTTTCAGATTGACTGAGCCGTTTGCTCTCTGCTCTAGTTTGTGTTGGATTACCTGGACTCAAGGTAGTGTAACAGACCCAGAGAGCTCAAAGCACTTTATAAAGGTCAGTGCCAGGTGGAGGATGGGCATGAAAGCATGGGGATGTGGGACTGGCCCAAGCACTTGCAGCGTGTCAGGCACGCGACCACAGCATCTGGCATCTTGTACCTCTGCTTAATGAAGTTCAACAAAGGCAGTGTGGAGTCCTGCACCTGGGATGCAGGACCCCATGCATCAATATAGGTTAGAGATAGACCTGCTGGAAAGCAGTTCCATGGAGAAGGACATTGGAATCCTGGTACACAGTAAGTTCACCATGAGCCAGCAATGTGCTCTTGTGGCCAAGAAGGCCAGTGATGTCCTGGGGTGCATTGAGAAGTTTGTAGCCAGTAGCTCAAGGGAGGTTCTCCTCCCCCTCTATTCTGCCCTGCTGTGGCCACATCTGGAATACTGTGTCCAGTTCTTTGCTCCCCAGTTCAGGAGAGGCAGGAAACTACTGGAGAGAGTCCAGCAGAGGCTACAAAGATGTCGAAGGTACTGGAGCATCTCTGTGTCCAGGAAAAGCTGAGAGCCCTGGGGCTGCTTATCCTGGAGAAGAGCAAACTGAGAGGGGATGTGATCAATAGCTAAAGGGTGGGTGTCAGGAGGATGGGGCCAGCCTCTTTTCAGTGGTGCCCAGTGATGGAACAAGAGGCAATGGACACAAACAGAACACAGGAAAATCCACCTAAACATGGGGAAAATCTTCTTTCCTTTGAGGGTGATGGACCCCTCGACCAGGCTGCCCAGAGAGGTTGTGGAGTCTCCCGTGGAGAGATTCAAACCCCACCTGGCTGAGATTCTGTGTAACCTACTCCGGGTGGCCCTCCTTTAGCAGGGTGTTTGAATAAGATGCTCTCCAGAGGTCCCCTTCCAACAGCAACTGCTCTGTGCTTAGGTGGTTTGCAATCTGATGCCTTCTTGTGCGGGGTAGAGCCAATGCACTAGAGGTTCTCTGGAGTGGCTGGCGAGTTAGGGAGTTGATACAGAGAATTTGGTTATTACATTTGTTCTTTAAAAAAAAAAAAACCTAAATAAATCTTGTTTGTTTTTTTAAATTTGCAGTCTGCAATAACCAGAATGCTTTTTTTGGGCCTTTTAATATAAAAACCCCCCAGAATGAGGGGTGGCTGATTTTCCTGTGGAAGATTTCAGATTATACAGAAATGCCTACTTCATGCCAATTTTAAGCTGCTTCGCCTTTGCAAAGAGCAGTCGTGGTGGGCAGCATTTCAAGGTAGTTCCAGACACTTTGTCAGCTTCTTTCTTCAAATCTGTGACTTAAGCAAGGGAAATAAATGCCCTCAGCATCCTGAAGCCTCAACACTGAGAGCTCTCTGCTCTTCTCTCTCTTGTCTGCTCTGATGTTGAGAGTTACAGATAACACATCTGCAAATGGAGCAGTGTGGCCTGGCACCTTTGGGCCTTTTCTAATATTAAAGATGAGATGATTTATCATTTTTTTCCCTTAAATTAAACTTTTTTTTTTTTTTTTAGTCCTGATAACAAATCTAGGATTACTTGGTTATTATTTTTTTAGTTATCTTTTTTCTTCCTACGTGTGGAGCTGTAGCAAGGCTTGATGCCTTTCAAGAAAGTCCCCTGCTGATTTGAAAACCACCTGGAGTTGGTAATGTGCTGTTGTCCAGCCTGCCTAGCTGGGCTGGTGTCTCTTTATCTTGCCCCACCAACTGGAATCTTGTTGATCCTTCAGAAAGGTCTGGGCTTTCTATCCTGCCTAATTGTGTTAAATTGCATTTGCATCCTAAAGAGAGCAACTGGGAGAGGATGTTGAAATCTTCCATGCATTTTTAAAGTCCTAAGTGCCATCGGTGGAGTCTAAAGCATCAGATAACTGAGTGTAAGGGTCTTGTTGAAATGCACTGATGTCTTTATGTCTTTGAGAACCATCTTCCCCTGCAGTCAATCTCCTGATCCTACATGTGTTGCTCTCAGCGGTATTAGGGGTAAGGAGGAAGCAAAACTGAGAAAACAGCCCGTGCTGGAAATGTGCTTTGGGGGCTGTAACAGCTCTACACCATCAGGTGAATGTAGCAGTTTTGCAGGGGGGGCACATCCTGATACCCAGCGAGGCTGCTGTGGGAGGACTTCTGCCACAGAGCAAGAAGCTGCTTTCAGATCCATCTTCCTGCATCAGAGGAAACATCTTCTCCTGGTGCCTCTGTCCATGTGCCTCATCCCATTTCCCTTTTTCAGTAACTGCACACCGCAATAAAAAAGCAGTAGAAATGGAGGCAAATAGAAAATCATAGAATCATAGAACGGTTGGGGTTGGAAGGGACCTTAAAGACCATCTAGTTCCAACCCCCCTGCCATGGGCAGGGGCACTTTCCACTAGCCCGGGTTTCTCAGAGCCCCATCCAGCCTGGCCTTGAGCACTGCTAGGGAGAGGGCATCCACGGGCTCTCTGGGCAACCTGTTCTAGTGTCTCACCACCCTCACAGTGAAGATTTCCTTCCTAATCTAAATTACCTTCTTCCAGTTTAAAACCTTCAAATGTTACCACTTGTCCTGTTGCTGCACTCTCTGATAGAGTTCCCCCCTCCATCTTTTCTGGAGGCTCCCTTTAACTACTGAAAGGCTGCAAGAAGGTCTCCCCAGAGCCTTCTCTAGGCTGAGCAACCCCAACTCTATCAGCTTTACTTCTTAGGAGAGGTGTTCCTTCCCTCTCATCACTTTTGTGGCCCTCCTCTAGACCTGCTCCAATAGGTCCATGTCCTTCCTGTGCTGCAGAGGACTCCAGGGCTGGACACAGTGTTACAGGTGGGGTCTGAAGAGAGTGGAGGGGGATAATCACCTCTCTTGACCTGCTGTTTTCTCCTCCCGTGATCTCCTCTGTGCACGTGATGAGGACCTGCGTATTTGGCTTGGTGGTTCCTTGGATGCTGCGATGGAGTGGAGGAAACCTCCTGGTGTTCATCACAGCTGGGATAATCCTCCAGTTTTAGTTTCTGGTTCTTGAGACTGTTGCTTTTCTTGTCTTCTCTGTGTTGTGTGACAGACATGTTACAGAGCCATGCTGGTGATGGTTAGTGTGATACTGCTGACCAGAGAGAGAAGACAAGAGTCTCACCTGGCTACTTGGGTGCATGTGTGCATTTCTGTGGTGGGTAGAAGATAACTCTGCCTCTGAGTCATGTGGTTGCAATTCCTATTTCCTTCTACGTGCTGGTAAAATGAATCGAGGGCCAGGGAGGGAAGAAATGGAAAGTGTCTCCATATGTCAGAAGAAAAAGCAACCACTCCTCCCTGGCAGTTATTTTAGCAGCAGTTTGCCTCTTTATTTCAGCCCCAAAACATGCATCAAGTGCAGGCAGCTGTGTTTGCTGAGCCAGAAAGTGTCTGAGACGGTGTCATTTCTCCTGCTGTGGTCCTGGTAGTGTGAGGAGCCAGGAAGGAATTGTCGACCACGTGCATGAGAGAGGTAATTAGAAAAAAAAATAAAATATCTGTTGATGTTTGCAGCAAGACCTTGGAAATTGCTTGGCTTGCCATATTGGTGCCTCGCTGTTGAAGGGGCTTTTCACAGTGCCTTCTTCTGAGGGCTGTGGGTTGGCATCTGTCTTGGTTCTCCCTCTTACAGATCTGCTCATCTCAGCTGGAGTTGCAGAGTCCTGAGGCCAGGTGTAGCACGGGTGTCAGGGTTTTGCTCTCATCTCGTAATGTAGGGTTCCATCTTTGCCCAAAACCTCTTGGTAGTTGATGTACCTGGTGGGGGGGATACTTTCACAGATGGTTCTTAGAAGCTCTCTACTTGGGGAAGCTCAATCTTGAGATGTGTCATGGTCTTGTAGCCCCAGAACTTTGTGTTTGTTCCTGGTTGCTCCTTGAGGTTTTTTTGGCTTCTAATTTTACTTTTCTTATGCAGTGTGGTAGCAAAGCCAGAACATGCTTGTGACCTTCAGCAGTTGTTTCTGAGAAAACACTCATGATTGCCTTTTGCTGCTCCAAAATCACAAAACCTGTATTCTCCTGGTCCCCCCCATGTCCATTTGTACAGGAGGGTGACTGTTGTCCACATGCATGGAGGAAACTGCTCTACATGCAGCCGTGTTGTGTCTCGAGCAGCAGCTGGTCTGCTGGAACAGGCATGGTGGTGGAGCTGGAACCCTGCTTTGAAGTCTGGCAGCAGCAGAGGCAAGCTTGCAAATGCAGCTTCCCATCCTCTCTTTCAGCTGTTGGGAGCCTCTTGCCATGACGCAGGGAGGTTTCCACATGATGAATTCCAGGGAGTGAGGAGAGGCAGGCTCTACATTATAATTTTAGTTCTGCATGACAGAAGAAGCTCTTTGGTATCATGGCTTTTTTCCTGGAATAACACACTGGGTTGACTGGGGAATAAGCAACCAAAGCAGGAGTTCAGGGAACAGTCGAACCAACCATGCGGACATAAGTTAGCCTGCAGAGCCTGTCAGTAGCCACCTGCATGTCTTCCTTGACCCCGTTCCTACCCCTAGGAAAGAGGTGCTGACCCTGCAGGATCTTTGCATCCTCAGTCTTTTGGACTGTAGTTACTGGATTGGAAAGGCTCCAGTTGTCCAGCTCTCTAGGTCTGCCATCTTCCACTGGTTCCATCTGCTAATCCATCCTCCAGGAGAAACAAGAGTTGATCGCATGCCAGCAGGAACTGTCGTAAGCTATTTTCATGTCTAGTGCCTGGACGTGGCATAGGGGAAGGCACAAAAAAATTCCCAGAAAGGCAGTTGAGTAATGGAAGGTGATGGGTCCAGATGGAGCAGAGAAATCTTCAGAAAAGGGCCACTCTTCCTCCACTCCAGTTTCCATGCAACTGAGCTTTGACAGCATTAAAAGTTCAGGTAACCTCCTCGTGAAAGCCTTTGCTTGCTCAAAATGGTTTTGTTTGCAATCCATTTACACCATTTCAGGCTGGGAACAGACAGTTGGTCCCTGGAGTGAGTGTAAGACCACGCACAAAGATGCAAGGTGGCCCAGGGGCAAGGACTTGGTTGGAGGGAGGAAGCCTGGATTGTTCTCTCCCCATCAAATGTATTGTTGGTAACAGGGGTAACAGGACCATGTCTTTGTTGATTTGTCTTGGCACTGTCCTGATTTCCACTCCGAAGACTTTAGGTTTTGGGAATATCGCGTACATAGAATGTACATATACATATCATGTACATAGAATCGTAGAATGGTTTGGGTTGGGAGGGACCTTAAAGATCATTTAGTTCCAACCCCTTTGCCATGGGCAGGGACATCTCCCACTAAACCAAGTTGCTCAAAGCCCCATCCAGCCTGCTCTTGAACACATCCAGTAATGAAGCGACATCTTGGTTGTGTTGCAGCTTGGGGACCTGCCTGGAGAACTCACCAAGCAAACTTCTCTAGATAGAAGCTGTATTGGATCTTGTACAAGTGAGAGGCAATCTGTGCCTCCACCTCATGCTTTTTATTGTTTTTGTTTTTTAAATAAATATTGTGTTTGTGTGCTTGGCTGGCATTTTCCATGCAAAAAGGGAGGAAGGGAATGAATGCATCACCCACACCCAAGGTGCTGGGCACATAACTCAGGAGAATTACTCATAAAACTGCAACCACACTATCCAACTATGAAGGATTTCTTCCACCAGTTCCTACCAATTGTCTGGCCACAATCCTGAAATTAATCTCCCCTAAACAGTCAGTAACTTTTCCTCTATCGGTGTAGGCAGAAATCATTTTGTTTCATGGCTGCACGCTTCAGAAAAAGAAGAAGAAGAAAAAAAAGGCATCTCCAAAGCATAACAGTGAAGTGGGTGCACTCTCTCTGGGTTTGTTATCTCCATCCCAGTTCCAAGCAGGTGATGGAGTGCATCCCCTGGAAGCTCTGGATGGATTGCCATGACGGAGTCCTCATAGCACGTAGCGGCATGTGGAGGTTGAATCCACTGTGACTTCGTTGGCCTTGTTAGAGCTTTGCTGTTCCTCCTGCCATCTGAGGCTGGTGGGAGGTTCTTTCAGCCCCCCTGCTTTTCTCATTGAATCTTAACGTGTTTCTGTCTGTCAGCTCCTGTACCGGGTTTCCTGCTCCTGATCTTGGCCAGCTCCACGAAGGGCTGACCCTTGGGCACACTCATCCTGACTGAACAGCAGGATGCTTTTCACAGTGTTTGCTTTCCAGATGGATCTCCCCTTTCCAAATCTGCTGTTTTGCTCTGCTGGGGAAAACACAGCTGCCCTGGGGTTTGTTTTCCACAGGCAGGCGTAGGTGGAGCAGATTGGAGAAGACTCAAAGCACCTGGGTGACTGGTGAGCAGGGGGGTTGAGGTGGTTTCCCCCCCGTAAACATCTCAGGAGATGGGAATAGCCTACCCTTTTAGACAGCAGATGGAATCTGGAGTTACTGTGCCCTTGTGGACACTGGTGGGATAGGCTGGCTTTTGGATCTTGTTGCCTGGGAGAGCCCATGTGAGGCCTCAGACTCTTTTAAGTGCGTGCTGTTGTATTTTTTTTCTTCTGGTGGAGAATCACTTGGGTTTTAGCTGCTCTTAGGAATGTCCTGAAGTAAACAGGGATGGTGAGCATGTGATGGTTGAAATCCAGACATAAGTGCGCCTCTTGCTGAGGTTAAGATTCAGAAGTCCAGGGGTCTCTTACATCCTCTTCATCATGCTCTTCTAAGTTTGTTTTATACAGTCATAGAATGGTCTGGGTCCAAAGTAACCTTTAATATCATCTAGTCCATCTCACCTGCACTCAGCAGGGACATCTGCAACTAGAGCAGGTTGCTCAGAGCCCTGTCCAACCTGACCTAGAATGTTTCCAGGGATGGAGCTTCTAGCACTTCTCTGGGCAACCTGGGCCAGGGTCTCACCACCTTCAGTGTAAGAAGTTTCTTTCTTCTCTCTGGTCCAAGTCTCTCTCTTTTGGTTTAAAACCATCACCTCTTGTCCTGTCAGAACAGGCCCATTCATCTCTAAGCAACTGATAACATTTTTATTTTACTTTTCATCTCAGTCTCTTCTAAGTAACTGCACTTTCTGAAGGGAAGGGCAGATTGTCCCAGTCTCTGCTTCCAGCAGGGATCAAGCTCCATGTTTAGAGTTACTGCCAAGGCCTGGTGTGTGTAGAAAGGCTCTTGCTGATACTCGCTCTTGTAGACACCGAGGTCACAGCTAAATCTTGTGCACCACGTTGGAGTGCTGGAAGTGAAACAGTTAAAAGTACAATGGTCACACTTGTGGGGAGGAGTGACCAGGCCAGGTGACCCTAAACTGGCCAGGGATCCCACCCCATAGGTGTCATAATGGGTATAAAGCTGAGGGATCATGAGGGTTAAACCTCTTCTTGTGTAGCTGGTGTCTCAGGAGGACTCTGTCCCTTCTTCTGCCTTCAATCCTGATCTGTGTGTTCCTGAGTCTAGTTCCCTTCTGCTGCTGAGTCCAGTCTGGACTCTGGGGGAGTTCAGCATTGGTTGGGAATATATTTTCTTCTTAATATTATTATATCTTCTTTTGATTGTTACTGTTTCATTAAAGCTGTTCTAGTTTTCTTTTCCAACCCATAAATCTCTCTCCTTACTCCCTTTCTCTTCCCCTTTGGGAAGGGAGAGGGGTTAATAGAGAGCATTTTGTGGCCAGCCCATCCCTAACCCATGACACCCAGGGACTGGTGGTAAGAGGATACAAGAGTGCTGCTGAGGATGTTCTAGGTGGAGGATGCTGAAAGATGAGGTGCTTTACCACTCATCTGCTAATGACAACCATGGTAAACAAGAGAGGATGAAGGTGGAGGACTGAGCTGAGGTGCCTGGTGGTGATTTTCATAGGTTAAACGGGCAGGTAGGTGGGAATTACATCCTCAAGCTCTAACAACTCAATAAGATCAATGTTTACAAAGCACCCTGCACGTTTTGATCCAAATCTTGATTAAACCTCTAGGCTGGTTGTCCCTAGCCTGAAGCACTCAGTAACACATAATATTTGTTGAGCTACCTTTTGATGTCTCTCACCAAGAAGCTGATAGAGGAGGGGGAATTCTGCTGTCACGGTGTGTAATTGGCTCGGTGTGTTTGCACAGAGGTCACCGAAGGCTGGGATTGCTGCTCCGGACAGATACAAATCACTGCTGCAATTTTATCTCTGAATTTTTCTGGCTGGGAAAATGACATCTGCTCTTTTTCTTATTTATTTATTTTAGTGAGCTTTGTATAAAGACCACGCATGTGGGAAGTCTGTACCGTTTATATTGGAAGTGTTTATTAATACCTTAAGAATACAATTGTATTCAACATATGGTGACCAGAGCAATATGGGAGCTAAATGAGGTGTGTGTGAAGAAGGCCTTCCTCGTGGGCGTTAATTGCACAAAGCAGGGAGGTGCATTAATTAAAAGGCCATTTGTGATAACAGCCTGATAAGTGGACGCTGGATTTGCTTTGTAACGGAGAAAATTGGGAAATACTGCGCACTGAATGGCTGTTGCAAGGTAGATGGGTGCATGATTTCTCTCCTCTGCTCTTGTGAGACCCCATCTGGAGCATTGTGTCCATCTCTGGAACCCCTGACACAAGAAGGACATGGACTTGTGGGAGCAGGTCCCGAGAAGGCCCATGAAGATGATCTGAGGGCTGGAACCCCTCTGCTATGAGGAGAGGCTGAGAGAGATGGGTTTCTTCATCCTGGAGAAAAAATGCTCTGGGGAGACCTCATTGCAGCCTTCCAGTATCTGAAGGGGACCAACAGGAAAGCTGGGGAGCGACTTTTTATCAGTACCCAACGCTTGGGTTTTTCCTTACAGGAGAGTTGGATGCTTTTATAGCCAAGAGGTGTTGTTTCTAGAATGAGAGACCTTAGAAGGAAAGCTAAAAATGGAAAATCTTGCAAGGTAGGGGTGCGTGTCCATGTGTGCGAGCAAGCGTGAGAGAGAAACAACCTGCTGGTGAGAAATGCGAAGGTCTTGATTGAGCGGAGCTCTCCGTGTTCTCTCAAGTCTGACATAAACTGAAATGTTTAACTGGATCGTGGCCAGAGTGTTCCTCCCACAGCAGGTTCAGGATCTTAAAGGAGACAGGATAGTTAAAGAAGTGATTCTCCTTTCCCATTGCAGGGTTTAATTGGGTTTGGTTTTTTGTTGCATTTTCTCCTCATCCCTGTCCTTCTGATCTTTTCAGGTCTTTCTGTTGAGCCTCACAAATGCTGTTTTTCATGTGGATACTGATTTTTGTCTTCAGGAATTTGGGGTGTTCTTCCAAGGGCTCAGAGCTAGTGATGTGGACGTGCTGGTGGACTTGGGTTGCTGTTGCTCCTCTCCCAGCATGCTGCTCCTTATCTTAACCTTTGCTGTTAAGTGTGTATGGAAGGAAAAAGGAGGCATTATGCAACATCCTTGTGCAGCTGTCCCAGCTCTCAGTGTGTGATGTGAATGGTGTGGTGACCCAAAAAAGCTGCTCCCTGGGTGGGGGGTTAATCTTGTACCTCCTTTGTCTGGATGTCCTGCTGCTTGGCATTCAGTACGCTACCCACCCTCGTGCAACGGGCAGCATCACCAGGCTGGTAGCACGTTTTGTGTTTTCTCAAAGCAGTTTCTTGGCCAACATTTCAGCACTGGGGTGGTTTCTGGCCAGATTTCACCCCTGGGGTGGTCCCTGCTCCGTGAGCACAGCGAGCTTTGCCTTTACAAAGCCTGCAGCTCACGTCTTGCTGCTTTTTTTTCTTTCCCTGCATCTCAATGCTCGCGTTCCTGCAAGCGAAGAAGAAAACCACCGTGTTGTTTTTGTAGCAAGCTCTCCTCAGAGTGCCAACCGTGGACAAACGTGCGTTGATGTGGAGCGGTGGGATTGCAGAGTCCCTGGGCCGTCGCCCTGAGCTCTTTAGCGTTGCAAGAAATTGAAGAGCGTTGCGGCTCGGAGCTTCCTCGCTTGCCTTTCTTGAGCAACGCCGCCTCCAAATAACCCAGGATCTGCACAAGTTCCCCGGTCTTCCCCGAAGGAGTAGGAAGGTGTTCTCCCACGTTGGCAGTGTGGTTTGGGTTTGGCAGAGCAGAGTGTGCAACTGGAGCTTGCCACGCTTGGATGTAAGCGCTGATGTCTGGCTTGCCCTGTGCCGCATGGGAAGAGGGTTTCTTGTGTCTTGGGAGTGCTCCTCAGACTGGGAAAACCTGGGTGTTAAGGGAGGGTTTCATGGGTTCACAGAGTGGTTTGGGTCGGAAGGAACCTTAAAGACCATCTGGTTCCAACCCCCCTCCCATGGGCAGGGACACCTCCCACTAGAGCAGGTTGCTCAGGATTTTCCTGGGTTCTTTTTTTTTTTTGAGATGTGGGGGAATGCAGGGAAGTGAAATTATAGTTATTGCAGCTGCAATTGCTGAGGAGAGCTCCTGGATGGTTGTCAGCCTTCAAAGCAAGCTTCATCTTCACCGCCTTTTTAAGGGATTGAGGAGGGATTTCTTGTGCTGCACAAGGGTTCGGACCAAGCTCCACCACCTGAAGACACGTGAACTATGGACATCCAATGCTGTTCCCACTTCTCACCCTCCCGTGACACCCTCCCATTTTCCAGCCTATCAAGGGTTAGATTAGAGGGGAGAATCCCCTCCCTCGACCTGCTGGCCATAGAACAAGGCTGGCCGGGACGCCACTGCTCATCCCACTGGTGCATCCCAGCCGTTGGTTGCTTTGTTGGCTCCCAGCCTGTGAGCACTTTCTCAAAGTTTGGTCCTTTGGCCAGAACTACTCTTCTCATGAATGAAATCTGAGGACTGTTACGCTGAAAAGCGTTCTTCCCCTTACTTCTTTGGATGTGTCCTTTCTTTTTAGCACAGGGAGACTTCCCAGTGTCTACATTGGGAAGTGAAAGCATGTTAAACAAAGAAACTCAGCACTGAAAAGCTCTACGAGACATGAAAACCTCTCCTTGCACAGTGGTGGTTTCCAGATGCTTCCGCTGAACCTCCAGCACGTGCTGTTGAGCCGTGCTTCCGTGGTGGATACCCCCTGGGCTGTGGTGGACACGGGAGTCAGCGTGGTGGGGGGTTTTTAGAAGAAGATGGTTGAAATGCTGTTCTTTGGCTGATCTGCAGTTTGCCCAGACCTGCTCTGTAGAGGCTGGGGGCGTTGGCTGGGCTAAGTCATCTGGGTTAACATAATTTCTCTTTTTTTTTCCTGTCAACCACCACTCTCATGACATCTCTGAGAAAGAGCTCAAGTTGTCTTCTATGAACATACAAGAATCAATGTAATCTCTGCTGTTGCTATAGGGTAGCCATAATTAAAAGCAAACCACGGGAGTTTGCTGTCCAAATTAGGAGGTAATTACATACGGTGAAAGAAAGGGGGGGGGGGGGGGGGGGGGTGTCTATAGGCTGATGGATCATTTGTAATATACTCTAATAATTTGATTTTGTAATCTAATTATAAGAGAACAAGGGGAGGAAAAAAGTTGGGTGGTAATCAGAGGAGCTGACTCATGGTATTGAAAGGATAAACAATTTTCTCCCTCCCAAAAAACCCCCAAAGAGCGTGTTTTGAAATTGCTTTTGAAAGGTAATATTTACAGGACAGAAAGCTGATAGACCTTCTATTATATCATAACTAATCTTGATGGCAGAGAGCTTTCTGACTCTGTCACACCCAGTTAAATCCAGTCGGGCAATGTTAGTCAAGGAGAAGTGTGCTGGCACAGACCTGGGCTAGGAACCCGCCTGTCACTGCCACGCGTTCTCTGCAGTAGCATCGTCCTCTAGTGAGCATAAACCAAACAAAAATCCCAACGTTAGAAACGTGGATAAACCCAGTCTTGGTCACGAGTAAGTTATTCTGGGGCTTCTTCATCCTGTTTTGTGCTGCTGAAGTTCTGCGGAAACACTGAGCTTTGGTATATAAAATCCAACCCTGTGTTTATCCAAAAACTCTGTTTACTTAAAGTAATTGCACCTTTATTTTAATATATGAAATCTGTACATGTCCAGTAGACCCTTAGATAATGTCATGGCTTTACTGGTGGCACTTAATCAGAGGTGGAAGCTGTAGGGCTGCTTTGTTTCTAAGCACACAGTTGTATGAGCTTTTCAATCCCACTGCTCAAAAGAACTGGGAGTGTTCACATTCGCAGCGCGTAGTCTGGTGAGGCACGTTAAAAACTACACGGAACTATAATGGGATTTTAAACACTGTAGCTCCTTGCCAGCCCTGCACTCCGTGCGAGGGAAGCGGCTCTTGGCAGTGCTGGACGAGGGCAGCTGTTCCTCCTGGATGGCTGTGGCAAAAAGTGCTGTTTGATGAACTCCTTTGCTTTTGGCTGGCGGCAACGCGTGCTGCCTCGGGTGAATTTTCCTCAGCCTCTGCGATGAAGTTCAACAAGGCCAAACGCAGGGTCCTCCATCTGGGTTGGGGCAATCTCAAGCACCAATATAGACTGGGCAGTGATTGCCTTGAGAGCAGCCCTGAAGAAAAGGACTTGGGAGTGCTGGTGGATGAGAAGCTCACTGTGAGCCATCAGTTGCTCTTGCAGCCCAGAGGGCCAGTCGTGTCCTGGGCTGCATCAAGAGAAGTGTGGCCAGCAGGTCGAGGGAGGGGATTCTCCAGGATGCTCAGAGGGCTGGAGCCCCTCTCCTATGGGGACAGACTGAGAGAGTTGGGGGTGTTCAGTCTGGCAAAGAGAAGGCTCTGGGGAGACCTTATTGTGGCCTTCCAGTGTCTGAAGGGGGCTACAGGAAAGCTGGGGAGGGACTTCTTAGGCTGTGGGGCAGTGACAGGACTGGAGGGAATGGATTAAAACTAGAGATAGGTCAATTCAGGTTAGACATTAGGAAGAATTTCTTCCCCATGAGGGTGGTGAGACACTGGCACAGGTTGCCCAGAGAGGTGGTGGCAGCCCCATCCTTGGAAGTGTTTAAGCCCAGGCTGGATGGGGCTGTGAGCAACCTGCTCTAGTGGGAGGGGTCCCTGCCCATGGCAGGGGGGTTGGAACCAGATGATCTTTAAGGTCCCTTCCAACCCTGACAATTCTATGATTCTGTGAATTTTGCTCAGCCTCGGTGATGCGTTGAACTTGGTGTCACTCGGCTCTGCGTCAGATGTCTTCGATCTTCTCCAGCTGCAGAGGAACGGGCTGAGTGAGGTGGGTGGAGGTGCTGGGGGAGTTGCTCTGAGTTGGGTAGGCAGCTTAAGCCACCACCCCTAGTTGGACAGCCAGGCATCTGCTCGTTGCTAGTGTGAGCCAGGAAGGGCTGTCCCCTCCTTATGCTGGTACAATGCACGACGGTGTCTTCTTGTCTTTCAGACTTCCCTCCTGCATAAGGCAGCTTGGCCACTGCTGCCTCCCAGTTGGACAAAATGTAAAATTCTATAGAGGAGGAAAGAACCCAACTCCTGGGGGAGGTCTAAGGCTGTGGGTGTTTCCCTTTCTGAAGAAATTTCAGGTTTGCAGGGCTCTAACCATTGTCCCCTCTTCCCTCTGTTCTCGTTAGAGATGCTGGGACAGTAGCCTTGTTTCTCTTGGCTTTTTGTCCGAGGTAATTCATGGGCCTTTAGGGTGCCTGGGAAATGCAGTCCTAAATTTCAGTGCCCAAAAGCTGGAGAAATAGTGTTGTTTTTACAGGCAAACATGCTTTGGTGCATCTGCAGTCCTGCTGTGGCTGCTGCCTGTGTGGTCCAGCCGCATCACCTCGCTGCGCTGGTGGGGGTGGCCGTCCTTAATGCCCACCATCTCACCTTGGGTTAATCCGTGTCCTGCTCTTTCTGAGTAGGGGTACGGTGGTTTGCTGAGCCTTCACATGTGTGAGCTCTCGTAGCAGGAATGTTTGGGGATACCAGATGATTGTTCATGGTTGGACATTGCCCTGGCTGGTAGTAGGATGAGCTGCAGAGAGCTGTGTGAAGTGGCAGCCCACAGCTCTCGTGGTTTCTCCTACTGGGACCTTTCTGAAGGACTTTGTGCAATCTAAAGGGCTTGCTGCTATGTCTGTGCCATGCAGCTGTATTCTTAGCTGTAGGAAACAGCTGTTGATAGAGCACCTTTAGAAATACTCACATTTAATATCAATTCAAGGCATGGCTGAGCTTTGAAATGCTGTGGAGAACCTAAATGGTGGAAACGGAGTGACAAAATAGCTAAAACCTTTTGGCTTTTGTTCTTGAGCTGTCTGGCTTTTGTGCGTTGACAGGTCTGGTTGCTTGGACTGCCGACATTCATCTTCTCTCTTGACTGTCAAATTCAATGTAGTGGAAATGTTAATCCCGACTACGGGCACAGTACGAAGGACGATCTTCCAGTAAAAGCAGGTGTAGAAACCATCCTACGTATCTGTTCAGGTGAAGAACAAATCAGTACACAATGCTCTTCGTGTTTGCTTATGTTCCACTATGAAGTCCCATCCCACCAGGTGGTGGAAGCTGGTTTGTGTTGCCTCCTCCATGTAATGAACCTGCACAAGGCAATTTCAGAGGATCCTCTTCTCTCTGAGTTTGTGGAACAGGGCTCCCATTGGGGTTGAGGGGTTTTTAGGGGTCATATGTGGTGAGTGGGAAGAATGATGTGATGTCCTACCACATATGGGGGTTGGAGTAGATGATCTTTCAAGATCCCTTCCAACCCCTAACATTCTGTGATTCTGTGATCTCCAATCTGGGCTAATCAATATCCCTTGCCACAGGCCATAGACCTCTCTGAGATATCCCTCCACAGTTTGGAGCATGGAGATGCCCTTTATTGTCTTTTTATTTCCAGGCCATAACTGTGTAGGATCTAAGCTATACTCACAAGTCCTTGAGGTTTCAAGCAGCAATCTCATGCTTCTTGATCTCCAGTATGTGCTGTCACAGCCACTCAGTGTTCCCTGCTGACCTGGAGCTCCATGTTGCTACAAGATTTTCTGGTCCTTTTTCAAAATGCCCTCTCCTCTCTTTCTCCCTTACTTTCCATTTCCATGACCCTACAGCTGTTTCTTTTTTTTTAATTTATTTTCTGATGGCTTTTCTGAGAGCTTGGACTCTCCTTTGTTCTTCTTTCAAGCCCAATTCACTTTGGGTAAGGCAGAACTGGAGGCAAAGTTGCTGTCATTGTCTGAATTTTATCCTTTGTGTCCAGGACACTTTTCTAAGTGGTGACATTTTGTTGGCTCCATGCTATATGGCCAGCAGCAGAGCTGTCCCGCCAGCAGGATTGTCCTTACAAGCTCAGAAACATCTTGCTAGACCCGTGCTGGCATCGTTGGTCTGGTAAAAGCAGTTTGGGAAGCTGTGTGTGGTCTGTAGGGCAGGACTTGGCGGGAGGAGAAAAGTCTCAAGGCAGACAAGGATGGCAGAGATTGCTGTGCCAGTGGTGAGTGTGGAATGTCAAGGAGGGACAAAACCCCAACCAATGTCTTGTAGTTCTCTGGGATGTTTTTTCTATTCGTGTATCTCATGGGGCTGAAGGAAATAGTTTTGGTGATTTTAAGTGATTTTGGTGAGGTCTGCCATAGGAAGGGGAATCACGGGGACCTGACTTGAGATACCTTCTATGAGGGTTAACATCTGGAGCAGAACATTTTCCTGTCACACAAATCTGTTGTTTTACTGCTTTTTGGGTGGATGGGCTGAAGCACAAATGGGTCAACAGATAACTGCATGCTCCTAAGTCAGCAGCAAACTTGGAATTGTACGGTAAATTTAGGTGTCCAAGTCCAGAATTAAATTCTTCCAATCCCACTCCAGTCGGGTGATGCTCTGACTCTTGGGTGATGCTCCAACTCTGGTTCTGCTAGTGCAGAGAAGGACACAGCCTATAAACTTGTCTCAGTTGCTCTGGATGGAGCCTGAGTGTGTCTGAATAGTGCTCTCCCACCAAGGGAAAGCGTGGCAGGTTCGTGGTGGCACACTTGATGTGTTCATGTGCTGCTGAGCATCTGGCCTCTACTGCAGAAGTATTTGGTCAGTATTTATTTTATTCTTTTTTATTCCTTCCCCTGTATTTGATGAACAATGCACCAACTTCAGAAGCATTTGATAGACAACATTTACCTCTGAAATGGAGCTTTTGTGTATGAACAAAGCTGTGTAGGGATAGTTGGAAGGAAAGCTCATCATACCACCCAAGTCTTTAAACCCATGAACCTGCTGTCTTCCCTTCACCCCAGTTTTTCAGGTGTGACAAGCTCGAAAGCAAGGAAGCTCTCTCTGACTGCACAACAGACATGACACAGCAAATATATTTTTGGAAACTCAAGAACAATTGGTATGTAACTGAAAGGAAAACACCACTGATGCTGCACTACTGAAGGAAATCCCACTGTTGCTTTTATTTCCCCTCCCTTCCAGAAGCTACAGAATTTACTACACCGTTCATGTGCTGCAAGAAAAGGGTAATAAATTAGTCTCTGTAGCCAGTCATACTTGTACTACAGAAATGCTCCTATTTATGAGAGTGGTCAAACGTGCAATAGTGTCCGGAGATGTATGGCAGTGTTTACAATAGAGCACAGCACTGTGTGATTTATGGCAGCGTGCTGTATGGCAGCCTGTAATGTGCATTGTAATTAAGGTAATGTACCCGGTAATAGCTCTGAAATAAATTCTGCACCGAAGCTTGCAGCCCCAAAACACAGGATCTAATGCAGATTCCACGAAGATAAATGGGGAAAAAAAAACCCCTCATCTAACATGCTACAGGCCTTCGGGTGAAGATCGAGGTACGTGTGTCCGTGGAATCACAGAATCACAAGGTGGTAGCAGTTTGGACACATTCTGTAAGGTCTCAGGTTTGTGGGAAAAGTCTCTTACCCTTCCCTTGGGCACCTCTTTCCTTCCATGAGATAGAGCTTTTCTCTGCCTCACAGGCTCATTCTTCCTTCATCTGCCCGGGTGGGACTGGGAAGTGCTTTCTTGATTAATTAATTAGCCAATCCCACGTCTTTACTCGCACCCTCTTGGTGTGGCTCTTTTTAGGACTTGATAGTTTTAGAGAGAAAATGACTGTGATTCTCCCCCTCTACTCCACTCTCTTGAGACCTCACCTGGAGCACTGCTTCCAGTTCTGGAGTCCCTGTTACAGGAAGGATATGGATGTGCTGGAACGTGTCCAGAGAAGGGCCACCAGGATGATCAGAGGGCTGGAGCACCTCTCCTATGGGGACTGACTGAGAGAGTTGGGGTTGTTCAGTCTGGAAAGGAGAAGGCTCTGGGGAATGGATTAAAACTAGAGATAGGTGGATTCAGGTTGGACATTAGGAAGAATTTCTTCCCCATGAGGGTGGTGAGACCCTGGCACAGGTTGCCCAGAGAGGTGGTGGGAGCTCCATCCTTGGAAGTGTTTAAGGCCAGGCTGGATGGGGCTGTGAGCAACCTGCTCTAGTGGGAGGGGTCCCTGCCCATGGCAGGGGGGTTGGAATGAGATGCTCTTTAAGGTCCCTTCCAACCCTGACAATTCTGTGACTGAAGATGATGTTTTGCAGCTCTGTGAGCATCTGCTAGTTCCTTATCTCTGTTGTAGCTGGTAGTCAAGTGTACCATAAACCATCAGTTTCAGGTGGGATTGGGTCTCCATGTGGACTCTTAGAATGTCTTCTGGTGCGCTGCTGAATGATGCAGCCAAAATGAGTGTCTGGTTTTTTTTACTCTTCAAGTTGCTGTAGAGCTGGCAAGTACTGATGTTACCAGTTGATAGACAAGGGACTTGGGTCCCAAAGGGCTTTTGCTGTGAAGTGGTGTCAAGGACTTCAGCTGAGACCTTTTGAGCTTTGCTTCCTGACTGAGATGCCCTCTTGAGTGCTCGGGGAAAAGGAGTTTCTTAGCTGATGTAGGATGGTATTTATTTCACTACTTGCTATCTCGCCATCTAGTATAAAGGCACTTCTTATTTTTTATTTTTTAAGGAGCCTTTATAATTCAGTCCCTTATTAGGACATATATTCATTTGTTGAGGCCAGCTCTGTGTTGTTTGTTTGGTTGGTTTTTTCCTTTTTCTTTTTTTCTCTCTCTAAATGTCTTTTGCTCCATAGATCACGAGTATTTGATTGGGGGTGAAAGAGTCAAACCAAAGCCAATTTATTTTGTCTGTCAGACTTCCTCTTTGTAATATTCTTCTCTATGTAAAAGATGACACAAAATCAATCTCTTGGGTTACCTTCGCCGTTCTGCTTGCGGCAGCCCTTGCTCAATGATCGTTACTTTTTTGTTTGGTTGCATTTTATTCTTTAATGTGTTTTCAAACACATCATAAAATAATAATAATACTTGTGAAGGAGGAGCACTTCCTTCCAGTTGAAGGTCTGAGTGCAGATGTGCATTCATACAGTCTTTTATCTGACCTTTTGTGATCGTGTTGTACTGCTTTTTTTAGACTGGGATACCAGGGGAAGGAGTTGAGTGGCAGTCAAGAATGAAGACCAAGGATATCAGAATGCAGATTGGGAGGTGGCTTCTGTCTTCTTTTTCAAGCAATACACTTCGGAAAACTTCTTCCAAACATCCTTTTGTTTGTGCTCCAATTCTGCTAACTTTTCTTTCCCATCCCGACGCTCTTCTTTTGCCTTTTGAGATTCTCTGTTATCTTTGTGTTGGACCTGTGAAAGCAGATGCAGGGTTGTAAGTGAAGTGAAATGAAACATGAATTCTTAAAATTACTGCTCCACTGATGTAATTCATTCTTTTTTTTTTTTCCTGCACGCTTTAATTCAATACATGTTCTTCCATCCTATAATTTTTAATTTTAATAGACTTTTGGAGAGCCTTTGTATTTGTAGAGTTTCCGATTCAGGGAATGAAAAAAAAAAAAGAAAAAGGGGAAAAAAAAAGTAGTGTAGATAGTGCTGAGATTCTATCCTGAGCTGGATGAACTAGTCTCCTTTAATATATTTTGTAGTCAAGATTCTGCATTGCAAGACCTTATTTTCCCACACATAATAAACACAGAACATTATTTCTGTGGTTTAAGCTATCTGTAAAGACTGGGGAGAGTGTCTCTTTTTTTGTTGTTGTTGAGAGACTATTGGAGAACTGACTGATGGCAAAGGGTGATGAACAGGAGCACTCAAGAGCCAAAGGGAGACCCACCAGCAAGAAGACACAGAGGGTGGTGATTTAACTCCTGCTTGGTTTACTGGAAGGCCATTCTTCTCATAAAAGTCTGAACTAGTGAATTTTAAGCCTAAACTCACTGAAGGATCTAAATGTGAATCTGAATGTGAGTCAGCAGAGTGTAATTGTGTCAGAGAAGGTCAAGCACATCCCATGTTAATACAAGCGTAGCCATCAGGTCTGAGAAGAGGATCCTTCCCTTGTGCTTGACACTTGAAAGGCTGTGTTTGGATATAGTGTCCAGTTCTGGGACTTCCAGTAAACTAAAACACAGTGGCATGTTGAAGCATCTCCAGAGGAGGCCACGGAGGTGTCTGGAGGTTGGAGCCCGGGAGGTATGAGATGGCATGGGGAGAAGAACGGGGTGTGTTCAGCCTGAAGTGGAGATGGCAGAGGGGAGACCTTCCTTTTGCCTGCAGCTCAGCATGGCTGATTTTGAAGACTGGATCAGGGACCCAGAGAGGGTGTAAAATATCCCTCCTTGGAGATACTCAATACTTGATGAACAAGGCCTAAGCAGCTCTTAACTGGAGCTACTTCAAGAAGTAGGATAGACATAGAGACTTCCAGAGGTCTCTTTCAACCTGAATTACTCTGTGACTCTAAGTTTGCCTTATTTCAGGCACAAATGGCAGGGTGCTCCTGCACATGGGGTGAACCTGCCGAGACTTACGCAGTGTTGAGTAGGAAGTAGCTGGTCTCTACAGCTCCTCTGATGGTAACTGTGAATTTATCCTTCTTTCAGTTCTTCCCTTAAGCTATGGAAGAGGTTTATTTCTTGAACAGCTTTTTGCCGACTGAGAGTTTCAGGATTGGAAGCTGGGTGAAACTGTGGCTGTTGAGATGATGATGAGACAGCTGTCAGAAAATAGGCCATCAGTACAAGAGATGTCTTCTGTAGCGTCCTCCAGGAGCTGAGGATGTGCAGTAGCATTCATCCTCAGACTTCATCCAAGACTTTGACAGTCAAAATATGTATGTCCTTACATATGTCTTCAGATGTGTCCCTTACATCTTTTTGGCTTGTTGAATTTGAATGTGTAGGTCTAAAAAGCTTCTCATGGGGTTTTTTTTTGTTTGTTTGTTTTTGGGGTTTTTTTTTGTGGTAAGACAATGGACAATGGATTCAAGCTCGAGTACAGGAAGTTCCACCTCAACATGAGGAAGAACTTTTTACTGTAGGGGTTTCAGAATCATAGCATCGTAGAATTGTCAGGGTTGGAAGGGACCTTAAAGATCATCTCATTCCAACCCCCCTGCCATGGGCAAGGACATCTCCCACTAGAGCAGGTTGCTCACAGCCCCATCCAGCCTGGGCTTAAAAACTTCCAAGGATGGGGCTCCCACCACCTCTCTGGGCAACCTGTGCCAGTGTCTCACCAGCCTCATGGGGAAGAAATTCTTCCTAATGTCTGAGCACTGGAACAGAACCCAGAGAGGTTGCGGAGTCTTCTTCTCTAGACTGTCAAGACCTGCCTGGATGCATTTCTGTGTGATCTGCTCTTGTTTTGTCCTGCTCTCACAGGGGGGTTGGATTCGATGAGCTTTGGAGGTTCCTTCCAACCCCTGACATTCTGTGATTCTGTGATTTTTCCTTAACACGAAAGGTGACACCAGCTTCTGTAAAACGGCAAGCTAAAAGTGTATTGTAATCTCAGCTCTTGTGGAGATGAACTACGCTCCTGAAAGTGTTACAACTCACTTCTGAAATTGGAAACCCTAAGATTTTCTTAAGGTTTCTCCCTTCTCCAGCAGTGATTAATTCCTGCTGCTGGAATGGAATGAATTGAATGGCGTGAGGTAAATCCGAACACGCGGAGACCTTTGCTCATCTGTAATCATCTGCTGTCCGGTGCCACGGTGGGATAAATTAGGATTGTTATTATACAAGCTACAATTCATCTTCCTGCAACCGAGCCTCGTAGCTGATTTTTTAGTTTTATTTTGTTTTCCCTGGGACATAATACTTTCTGGGGATTTTTTTCTGCCTACCAATATACAAGAAACAAAGCCTATTTGCGGTGGTGCTGTCGCCATCCTGTTCCTGCTCATCACGATCTGCTTGCAGTAGTTTCTAGTCAGAATGACCCAAACTGTGATAGCTCTGTGTGCTTCTTTCTGCTCTCAAATATTTGGTTTTTGGTTTTTCAGCAGCCAGTCTTCCTTTCCCGTCTTCATCATCGCTTCACCTGACACATAGGCAAGAGCTGGTAGGAACACACGGGTATTTCGTCCTGATGAGATATTTGGCAGGTCTTTATTAGCCTTTTCAGTGTCGTTCTCCTGATGTGAGCCGAGGATCAGAAGCTGGGTTATTTTAAGGGACTTATAAGACAAAGTATAAGCTGCTTCAGTTCCCTTTCTTCCTCTGTGTATGCACAGGCTACATTGTGGAAGCCGCTGGAATTATATCTCTTAACAATATAGCCTTTCATCTTTTGCAGACTGTAATATATAGATAATCCGACTGGTTGGTTTATTACATTTTTTTTTTTGTAGCTGTCAAATTTTTCCCAAAGATGAGACTGGGAGGGAAAATGCCTTCAGAGTGAGATCTGTGAAGGTGTGAAATGTGCTCTGAAGAGAGGCATCGGAAGCACCGAGGTTTGAGAGATCGCAAAGTGAATGGTCCAGAGGATGGCAAAATACCCCCCCGAGGACAGTGATGGTTGGGCAGCCTGGCTGGGATGGATTAACTCCTGCTGGGGGTCACCTTCTCCAGACACAGGTCCTCACAGGACGGATGGGTCCTGCTGGGAGGAGAATTGGCTCTTCTCAACGAGTCTGTTGGATTCACAGCGTCTTTGAGATGTGTTTCCTGTAAAACAGCGTAAGCCTCTACGCCCTAGTAGACTGCAGGGTGCATTCCCAGTTATTGATGGCTTCTAAATGGTTAATTACTGGTACTCCCTTGCTCGTTGAAAGGATTTAATTATCCTCTCTCCAGGGAGACCGTATTGCAGCCTGTCAACGCTTCAGGGGGGTTTATAAGAAAGATGGGGACAGATTTTTTAACGGGGCCTGTAGCAACAGGACAAGGAAGGGGTGGTGGTTTTAAACTAAAAGAGGGGAGATTTAGACTGGAGAGAAGGAAGAAATCCTTTACACCGAGTGGGGAGAAACACTGGGCCAGGTTGCCTAGAGAGGTGGTCTATGCTCCATCCCTGGAACCATTCCAGGACAGGTTGGACAGGGCTCTGAGCAACCTGCCCTAGTTGAAGATGTTCTTGTTCATTGCAGAAGGGTTGGACTAGTTGACCTTTAAAGGTGCTTTCCAAGCCAAACCATTCTGTGAGTCTGTGACTGACTATATTAGCACTTCTGTGTGGTCGTAACCCATTTCCCAGCTAGGCAGCTGAGACAGACTCTGCTTAAAGCTCAGTGTTGTGTAGCAAAGCTGGCACAGGTAGGACATCCTCACCTCTTCCAGGCAGACGAGTTGGAGTGCAGGTCAGTTGGCCAATATTTATTCTCTTTCCTAATAGCACAGCCTCAGTGAGTCTCAATAGATGCTCTGAGAATCTGTTGCTAAAAAAATCTGGGTTTTTTTATGGTGAAGGACAGTTCACTTTAAGGTTGAGCTGAGCCCCTGAGGTTATTTCTGGGTACCCATTTTATCATTTGTGCATTTAAACAGGAGTTCTGCAGGGATGTAAGTGCTGGGCAGGTGGTGGTCTTATGGCCAAATGCTGATTGGTACAATATAGCTCTTTGGATCTCAGAGCTGATGGTTATTTTTCAGGATTTCAAGGCTTTCCCAATGCAGATGTTACCTCTAGCTCCAGTTTTGTGCAGTCTCCACGGGCACGCTCGTGTTCTGCTTATCAAAGCCCCCTTCCCTTTTTAGGAAACATTTCTTCACTGAGAGGGTGGTGAGGCCTTGGAACAGGATGTTCAGGGAGGGGGTGGAATCAGCATCCTTGGAGGGGTTCAGCAAGCGTGTAGATGTGCCACTTCAGGACATGGTTTAGTGGTCCTGTTAATATTTAATATACAGTTGGACTTGATGATCTTGAAGGTCGTTTCCAACCTTAATGATTCTATGATTCCTGCAAAGATTGATTTCTTTTTTTTTCCATTTTGATGGCAAAATGTCTTTTCATAGTGGATGGGAATGTGGGGAATAAGTGATGCAGTAGAAGATTCAAAAGCTTGTCTCTATAAATGGTAAGGACAAGTTCAGCATTTTTCTTAAAAATAATCTTATTATACATCCTGGTGGAGGCTCGAGCTTCATTTGTGTGGTTGTATGAATGCAAGCAAGAAGCCATGCCATTTCTAAAGAACTCAACAGCCCAGCTTTGCTTTACCCTAGCAAAGCTAAATACATTGTGCAGTCTCTGAGACCTCCTCTTCTCCACGCCAGTGAATTTTCTCTTCTTTTATACATTGCCCCACTTTACTGCAGAGGGCTTCCTTTGAATCACATGAGACCTGATGAATCCCTTGTTCCCATACAGATGTGAGTCCTGGCTGGATCAACTCATCACCATATTTTAAGCTAATGACCTGAGCTCCGTGCAGCTTCCCGCGTGGGGTTCTTCCAGAGACAATCCTTCCCACGGAAAAAGGTTAATTTTCCTCTTTGTGGTTATTAAAGATCCGGGGCACCGTTTGCCAAGAGTACGTCCCGAATGCTTTTTTAAAACTGTATCTTCCAAAAAAAGAAAGTTGTCTGCCTCTCTGTGTTATTTGATGTCTTATCTGTTACCTTCACTGTAGAAAGTGCATTGCTGCATTTCAGTGATAACCTTATTCCTGTCTATCTGAAGCTGCACTGCTCTAGGTTTCTGTAGTGCCTTCCCTGGTAGCATCTCCAGCAGCTTTGCAAGCGTGCTGGAAAGTAGGTCAGTGTTATTCTTATTTATAATATAGAGGCTGAGTCTTTACGTTTCTCTCTAACCAATTTCTTGTTTGCAAGTGGCTCTGGCTGCGGACGAGTTGCTGGTTTCTTAGCTTTGTTTTGAAGTTCTGAACCTCCCCCTCCTTTCCCTGGTGCAATTGCAGACAGCTTCTGAGGTGTTTGAGGAGAGGCCTGGTACTTCCCTGGTCGTGTCAGCTGGTACCTAATTTGCACGTTGGGCTTTTTTGTTGCTGTGCTCTACAAAATCCCTTCATCTCGGTCCCCGGGAACACTCAGTGCTGCGCAGAGTGGGAAGTAGAGTGTGAAAAATTCTCTCAAATGCAGCAATTAAACTTGACCTTTCCGTGTGTTTGTTTTTCCTTGCATTTTATAATTATTTTTGAAGATGTCGAGAGTTGCCCAGGAGAGGCTGATCCATCAGTTGAAGGTGAAGGAGCAGTGCTGCAGGAAGGCTTCTCTCTGTCCTGGTTAGAACTCGTGCTCTTGTCGAATTCATTGCCTTTCCCAAAATGTTCCAAAAAAGTCATTTTGAATGGTTCACCCAGACACTGCTCTCGTTGTATTCCCACCATCCCACATACCCTTATCCTTTAGGAGTGATCTGCAGCTAAATTCAACTGGCCCCTTACATCTCTGCACACCCCCCTGCCCAATTTCCCTCCTCTGTCCCTTGCGTTATTGCAAAGGTCATCAGCAGAATTAAAGCAGTGGTGGCTTTTCCTTGGAGACCACAAGTAAAATATTGGAAAATAACCTGTTTATGGCAGATATTGGCCCAGAAGGATCAGTATTCTTGAATTTCTCTTCAAAGTGTGCAGATATTCTGACCCCTTACAGAGCACTAGGTGTTTTGTGATGCTAATTGGTGCGCAGAGGAGGCTTGGGTTTATTGAAAGATGAGGTCTGTGGTGGACTCTGCAGCAGTCATCTGAAGAAGAACTGGAAACCAACCTTTTGGTGCATTTAGCTCCTGGTTAGGCAAAATACATAGTGTTTTGAGGAGTAGTTTTGAGTGGTTCTTGAATAGCCAGGTAGAAAGACTTCTATGGAATTCGTATCAGTTTTGACACCATAGAGTTGCTTGGGGTCATTGTATCCCATTTTAAGGTACTTCTATGATGATTTTGTAGACCATGTTGGCTGTCTGCAAGAGCCATACACAAGAGCATCTACTTCTGTGACTCTACTCTGCTTCCACCCTTTTCCCACCTACTCTGTGGTACTAACCACGCTGTTACCCTTCAGAGGAATGGGAAGAGTCTTTCCAGGGGTCCCATGTCTACATGATAACAGAGATTTTGTTGGATGGAAATGTCCGGATGCACTTAGGACGTGGATCATGCAAGCTGCTCACCCACTTCATGCTGTTTCTGAAATGCCTGACTGAAAATCTGGCAACGAGATAGGATCTACAAGATTGAGTGTGACCAGTTTCCTGGAACTAGGGAAGTGATCGTCTCCCTGTCCTTGGCACTGCTGAGGCTGCACCTCAACTACAGGGTTCAGTTTTGGACCCTCACTCCAAGAAGAACATCGAGGAGGTTCTAGAGAATGAGTCTTTTGAGGAGTGGCTGAAGGAGCTGGGGTTGTTTGGCTTGGAGAAAAGGAATCTCAGGGGAGACCACATCTCTGTCTACAACTCCCTGCCAGGAGGCTGGAGCCAGGTGGGGTTGGTCTTTTCTCCCAAGGAACAAGTGATAGGACAAGAGGAAATGGCCTCAAGCTGCACCAGGGGAGGTTTAGATTGGACATGAGGAACAGTTTCTTCCCTGCCAGCGTTGTCAGGGCCTGGTCCAGGCTGCCCAGAGCAGTGGTCCCCATCCCTGCAGGGATTTAAAACACATGTAGATATGGTGCGTAGTGATGTGGTTTAGTGGTGGACTTTGTAGTGGTTGCACTCAGTGATCTCAAGGGTCTTTTCCAACCTAAATGATCTAGAGAAGTGACATGGGAGTCCTTCAGACTTCTAGAAGCCTTTAAACTTTTTGTGGTTGAAATTGCTGGGCAGGAAGACTTGTTGTGATGGTGTCTCCAGTAAAAGACAAAGTAATCCATAGGGTGCAGGCTGAAAAACAGTGAGCTGAAGTAATTTGAAATGAAGTGGAAAGCATCTAATGCTCTCAGTAAATTTTGGTATAGGCCCCTGTTGCCTGTAAATAAACTATATGCCACTGCTTGCAGCTAGGTTGGAAAGTTGGACTCCCAAATGCGTTCCCGAGAAGCAATCTGCTTTCTTTCCTGGCCAAAAGATATCAACGTCTATTCCATTTTTGGTCCATTTCTGCTGCTTCTGGAAGCGGTGATGATGTGTTGATTCCCAGAACATGCACTCACTGCGGCTTGCAAAGGCGTGACATCTACCAATGAATCAAAACATCCCTGGTAGGCATGAAAATGTGCTTTGTTTGGATGTGCGTATGAAAATCGGGTCTTATTCCCTTTCCCCCCTAGCTCAGAAAGCTTCAGAGGATTATGAAGTTGTAAACGGCGACAGCTCCGTTCATAAATTGAATGGTGAATAAATAAATCTGGAGAAGTTTGCTTTTCCCTGCCATGGAGCTGTAGGTGCTTTTGCAGTGGGACACGACAGTAAGTTAATAAATGTGCTAGTCGTATCTAACCTGCTTGGAAAGATGATGGATGGAATAAAAAGTAGAAGTATCCTACTCTTCTAAGTCACTGTCCCTCCTTTTGTATGGAGTTTTCATCTTGTCAGGGTTTAGGGTCAGGGCAGACCTGCTAGACCTGGAACAGACACTCTCTGCTAGCCCCCCTCCCTCCCCAAGGGGGAAGAGAAAGGGAGTAAGGGAGAGAGGAGGACAGCCTCTTCTCCCCGGTGATGTGTGACAGGACCAGAGGGAGTGGCTGCAAGCTGTGCCAGGGGAGGTTTAGGCTGGATGTTGGGTAACATTTTTTCACTGAAAGAGTTCTCAAACACTGGGATGGTCTGCCCAGGGCACTGGTGGTGTCACCATCCCTCGAGGAATTTAGATGGAGTGTGGACCTGGTGCTTAGGGACGTGATTCAGTGGTGAGCTTGCAGTGTTGGGTTGAAGGTTGGACTAGATCTCAAAGATCTCTTCCAACCGAAGACGTTCTGCGATACACAAAACCAGTATTGAACCCAACGCCTCCAGTGGTAGTTATGTCACTGTCAGGAAGGTCCCAGACTGGGCCCAGTGGCAGGCGAGAGCTGTGTTCAGAAGCTTGATTCTGGTACTGGATTCAGGAACACACAGATCAGGATGGAAGGCAGAACAGAGTCCTCCTCAGATGCCGGCCATGGAAGAAGCAAAGAAGAAGCTGGAAGAGGACCTGAACCGAGTCGAACAGAAGGGGCTTGAGCCTCGTGATCCCTCAGCTTTATCCTGAATATGTTATATATATGCTGGAATCCCTTGCTGGTCAGTTTGGGGTCCCCTGTCCTGTCCCCTCCTCCCTGCAGGTGCCACCTTTTCCTTTCTGCACCCCCAACGTGGGGCACAAGCCCCAGCAGTGGCCTTGGTCTGCACCCCAACCCTCGGTACTGACTCTGCCCATGGGGTCTTCTCAATGCCAGCAGCAGCCCCTGCCTGTGCCAACAGCCAGGGCAGGGAGGGAGAAGAACTGAGCTGAAAAGTTAAATCACTGAGCAGAATTAGTTCTGTCCTCGCTCAAACCAGGCCGGA
Organism: Todiramphus chloris collaris; assembly: GCA_025345505.1. NCBI lineage: Eukaryota > Metazoa > Chordata > Aves > Coraciiformes > Alcedinidae > Todiramphus > Todiramphus chloris. Next base: position 4,044,413 of record JANVCC010000125.1, on the reverse strand, counting down.
CACGAATAGTCATCCAGAATGCTACCCCTCAGCAACAAGTTGAATAAATTAGGATGTTTAATGAATGTCATAATCTACGTGTGAAGGTCATCAGTGCTGCACTGGATAGCATGCAGATCACGCTGTTCAAAAGGGCTTTGAGAGAGGTTGCAAGCTACCAATCGGATGCATTTCTTTGAAAATAATTATCCTCGCAGGCAAGAGAAGGTGCCTGCAGAGAGCTCTGTCCACGGCAGACTTGCTGTGTGAAAGACTCTGCGCTCGTTTGAAATAACATCATTCCGTGCCAAAAAGCTTTTGCTCTTAGGTAGTTCAAAAGTTGATTTTTTTTTTTTTCCCCTCTTTTTATTTTCCCTTCCCCCCCCCCTTCCCCTTTTTTTTTTGTAATCAATTAGCAGAATAAAAATGTCACCGCTATATATAGGCTGTAGAAACTCAACGCTGGTTTTCAACAGGATGATCTAAGAGAACACAGCTAAGGACAAGTCCACTGAAGGAGGCAGTTGGGTGCTGAGCTGCCTGTTGGAAATAGCCAAATTCATCTTTTGATTATTATTTTTCAACCATATCATGTCATAATCCCCCAGACTTTCGTTCCTCTGTCCTTTGTGCTCTGTGGAGCATCACTGGATTTAAATGGCATCCCTCTTTGTGCTTGGGGAAAGGGGAAGGCTGAGAGATTCCCACTGGAGTTGCCTGAGGTTTGTGGGGCTTTTCAGAGCACGAATTCTCAGCCCAGGGATGTCTGTCAGGAGGGAAGTGGCTTTGGTGGCTGAGTATATAACAGTTTTGTTTTAATATCTTTGCTTTTTAATTCCTGTTGGAAAAGGCTTGTTTCTCCTGTCAGAAACATGGCTTTTTGGTAGCATGGGTACCTTCATGTGATGGTTTACTGCAAGCAGATCCTGCTCTCTCAGCACCCCAAAGTGTTCTTGTCCTGCAAATAATCCATGTTTTTCTCTAGCTACCCATGAAACCATATCCCAGGCTGCAGCAGCAGAAGTGTGGCCAGCAGGTCAAGGGAGGATTTTGCCCCTCTGTTCTACTCTGTTGTGACCCAACCTGGAGCACTGCATCCAGCTCTGGAGCCCCCAACACAAAAAGGACATAGACCCATTGGAGAGGGGTCATGAAGATGATCTGAGGGCTGGAACACCTCGACGACAAGGACAGGCTGAGAGAGTTGGGTTTGCTCAGCCTGGAGAAGGGAAGGCTCTGGGGAGACCTTACTGCAGCCTTCCAGTATCTGAAGGAGGCCTACAGGAAAGATGGGGACAGACTTTTTAGCAGGGCCTCCTATGACAGGACAAGGGGTGATGGTTTAGAACTAAAAGAGGGGAGATTTAGACTGGAGAGAAGGAAGAAATTCTTTACACTGAAGGTGGTGAAACAGTGGCCCAGGTTGCCCAGAAAAGTGGTAGAAGCTCCATCCCTGGAATCATTCAAGGTCAGGTTGGACTGGGCTCTGAGCAACCTGCTCTAATTGCAGATGTCCCTGTTTACTGCAGGAGTCTTGGACAAGATGACCTTGAAGTTCCCTTCCATCCCAAACGGTTCTCTGATTTTGTGATCTCTCTGGGCACGCCAAGGTGAACACCAGTTTCTTTGCTCACTTGAATAGTTGTGTTGTTTTTCTTTTGTTCTGGTTTGGGGCTTATTTGAGAACTCTTCCAGATCCCAAGCAGCGTGTTCGCTGGGCAGCATTGCCGCTGTGAGAGCCTGCAGATGTGAGTTCACATCTGCACACCCCTGCAGCTCTTGGGTTCACATGCTTAGGGGGAAGATTTTATTTGCCACTTGAAAAAGAGATGGTTTCTCCCGAGGAAGGCAAGCTGGGAATGGATAGGCTTTATTGCTGCTGGTGCACCTTGGAGATGCAGCTTTTGAACCCTTCACCTCCTCCTCCACCATCCCTTTGCCCTCGTCCCTTTCTTGCTTTATTTTTTTTTGACTCTAAAAGTAGCCAAGTATAAAAAAATCTTGGAAATAAGTGAAATAGTTTGCTGGTAAATTGCCAGCTGTTACCCACAGCAGGCAGGATTAAAGTGCATCTGGCTTTTAGTCCTTCTCTGGTCTGGAAAATGACTCATTTCATCCCAAAGCAGATACATGAAATAAGGTGCTTGTCTCTATCAAAGGTTGCAGGCAGTGGAACAAAGCAAGAAAGGCAGGATTTAAACTATCTGGTGTTACTCACCTTCCGCTCTCATAGTCATAGGCTAATGTATTTATGTATTTTGTGTGGTGTGGGGAGCGAGAGGGGTTGTGATGTGAAATACTGCCTTCTGAGGAGGAGAAAATTCTCCATGAAGGGAATGTGGTACTGCTGTTTCCATGTGGGACATCTTTATGGTTATCCCACCCCCACCAAGACACCCGCACGTACGCAGAGCCCCAGCCAAACAAGAACAATAAATTCAGCTTAAAAGCCAAAGCAGGGTTTATCCACTCTTTTTTAGCTGCTCTGATTTTGGATGTTTCTATTGCATCAGCATCCTTGTTGCCCGAGAGATAAAATCCAAGTGAGATTCGACTTGAGAAAAAAACAAACAAGGAATAAAAAGAAGAGTTTTCAGTTTGTATATTGAAGTGGGTGAACTGGTGTCTTTATCAGAAGGTTATCACAACTCCAGGACACCTATTGCAAGTTGGGTTGGACTCGATGGTCTTTGGAAGTTCCTTCCAGCCCCTAGTATTCTGTGATTCTTGGAACTTCTGACTCCATTGGCAGGTGCCATGTCATCATGATGTGTATATGACAGCTAGCACAGAGGGGCCTGAGCCCACCTTGCAGGACCTACTTGCAACTCTATAGATTTACCAGCATGATGATGGTAAACCCCTAGGATTTTTATTGCTCAAGTCAAAATAGAGAGAGGTACTGAGGGTGCTTGGCTGGGTGGAGTTTATTAATTCATAATTGATGGTTTGTTTGCTGTTTCCCCGAGTGTGAATTAGCAGGATTCTTCTTTAAATGCTATTTGAACTTGGTTATCCTCAGTTGCTTCCTCTAAAAGTTTCCCCAAGCTTGTATCATAACAGGTTAGTTGTGAGTGGGTTCAGTGCCGGGAGCAGGCACCTGAAAATGGAAACGTTGGGTCTGAAAACACAAGAGATGCTGCACGCTCACGTTGCCTGGCTGGGCAGATAGGAATTTCAGGTCTAGATTGCTCTTCACTGAACCTGGAACGCTGCTGGGAACGATCCTACTGGTAAATGAGTTTGAGGCAGTGGCTTAGAAGGCAGGAAGGCAACAGCCCCGCGGGTATTTGCGGTGGTTGCTCAGAAGTTTTGTCCTTGCCTTGCTCTTGTTGTTGGCTTGTTCACCCCGGGTATTTTTATTTTGCTCAAAAGTCCATTGAAAGCTTTGCTGGAAGAGCCCCTTCAGCCATAACCTTTGCAGCTGCCATCGGAAGAACGCTGCTGGTCAGAAAAGCGACTCTGGAAGCGACGTGGTGGCACGCAGTCGAGGACTTCAGCCTTCTCCCTTCTCCAAGTGTGCCTTCCTTGTGCAATGAAAATTTGAATTGTATTTCTACTTTTTTCTATCCCTTTTTAAAACGTCGGTGCTCCACATCCACCCTGAGATCTCTGCGCTTCTTCTGATGAAGTTCAAGTCAAAACAGGCTCCTGTGTCCGTCGTGGAGCTCGCTTCCACTCCCACCAAGTGCTGTTTTTCAGAGAAAATAGTAAAGATGTGGTGGCTGTGACTCAGAGGAAGCAGATGCGTTTGGTAAATGGGGTTTTACACAGCCTGGCTTTCACTGCAGGGTCCCACCTGCAGCGGTGGCCGCAGATGGTCAGGAGGAGAGGCAGACATAGCACCAGCATCCAGACAGCCCCCTGGCCTGCAAAACACACTTTTTCAGAAAAAAAAGCCCCACCCTTGCTGGGCTCATCAGTTCTTTTCTAATGAAAAGAACATCTGCACCCTGCTTGGCCAGCAGGACCATAACAGCTTCTCCCCATTGTCCAGTTGGTGTGAGCCAGGATGCTCAGGACAGGCAGCTCCTGCCCCTGATGCTGAAGATGCTGAGGCTGGAGCTGTGCTGACGAAGCACACGGGAGTAGCAGGAGTTACTCAAGGCTGGTGTGTGCTGCTGAGTTCCTGGTCTTTCTGTCCTTGTCCCCTGCAGCTCTGTACTAGATTGGCTGAGGTGTTCTACTTGCGTTACACGTCCCACTTGCTTCTGTTGCCCTTCCTGCTCCCTCCACCCATCTTTGGTGTTCAGTATATGCAAGTTCTGCTGCAAGGGAAAGTCAGAATAAAACCCTGAAGTCATAGATAGACAGGAGGGGAATCCCATTGCTCTTTGCATTATTGTTGGGGTGCCTGAAGTAGAGTGTGCCCAGCAGCTTGAGGGAGGTTCTCTTTGAGGGTGTTAAGAGGATGGGCAGACTCTTTTCAGTGGTGCCTGGTGAGAGCACAAGGCACAAACTGGAACCCAGAAAGTTCTATCTGAATGTAAGGAAAAACTTCTTTGGTGTAAGGGTGGCAGAGCCTGGCCCAGGCTGCCCAGAGAGGCTGGGGAGTCTCCTCTGGAGAGATTCCAAACCTGCCTGGACACTGCGATGCTGGGCCTCCTGCTCTGGGTGACCCTGCAGGAACAGGGGCATTGGATGAGATGATCTCCAGACCATCTTCCAACCCCCACCACACTGGGATTCACACCACATTTTTTGGGAAGGATGGAAAATCTCCTTGCACTTAACACATCCTCGGCTGTGAAACAGGGCTTTGTAAATGCAGCCAATTAATGGGGTAGGAAGAGAGCTGGGATGTTCCCTTGCTCTGCTCAAGCTTCCCAGTGGCCGAGGATGAGGAGCAGAGCATCTGTCTGGTTAACCTGCTGGTGGTCAAGCCATTAAGATGAAGATGTTCGGTATGAAGTTCCCCAAGTATGTGTTTATATTTGCACAGATTTTATTTATAGCATATATATCTATATCTATCTCATATATTATCTTTGTACACGTTTATTCACTTGCTCATTTTTATTCCCTTCCCTTTTGCTTTCAATCCCCTTGCACGTTGGTGCTGCTTGGTCCTTCTCTGCAGCGCGTTGTCCTGCGCGGCTCTGCGTGAGGCGATGGACACTGAGCTTGGAAGTGGAGCTGGGAGGGTAACTGGTGCCAGAAGAAATCACAGCTGATCACTCGCTGCAGCCTGCCTGGCTGGGAAATAGAACCCAGCCTTATTTTCAGTGCCTTGTTTGTTGTCAGTAGTTCTCTTTTGTGCTTTTGGTTTGTATTGTTTTTCTGATAATGCGAGCAGAATAAGCCCAGAGAAGCACAGCTCGTGAACACACGAGTAAATCTCAAGGAGTTTCCCAGGAGCAAGAAATAGTGGCATTTGCCAGCACCTGCCATCATTTCAGGGTGCTCCGTAGGCACCAACGTGACTTGCTTTGTTGCTTCTGTCTCATCAGCAGGTTTTTAATTAATATGGAAAAGGTCCTAGATAAAGCTTTTTTTTTCTTCCGTTTTTATGTATTTATTTTTTAATTTTTTTTTTTTTTTTTTTCTCCACTCCCCATCTGTCAATATAGAACTGAAGAAAGCTTCAGGCCATGAAAAATGCCCTGAAGATTGGGATGGCAGCCAGGCCAAGGACGGGAGTTGCTTCTTTAATTACTTACTCTCCATCTCCAATTCTTTGCCTGTTGGTCCAGCACCTTTAAGAATCTGCTGCTGCAGCGTGTTGATTTTTAACTGGGAATAATCTTTAATAATCCCTGTCATTTTATATTTGTATGACACTTCTTTAGCTGGCAGCGTTCTGTAATTCACCCACCACGCAGAGCGACAGCGATTCCGTCAGGAAGAAGCAATGTACCAAAAGCTGGATTTTCTTTTTAATTGAGGTTTCTAACCTTAATTACAGCAGACTGTTGGTCCAGCAAACTTTTTGCTTCAGGAGGAAATCCATCGACGGCATTATCACCTCCTTGAAAGCCATAAGAATGAAACCCTGGACGTTATGTTCTTGTTTGCTAATGCAGAGAAATAGCAATTTGGAGTATGAATAATGTAGAAGGGATGGGGTGGTTTGTGGGAGAAGTGAGCCAAGCTGTGCTCGCTGAAGCAGACTGAAAGGTCACCCAGAAAGAAGAGCCTCTTGCCATGAACAAGCTAAGAAAACTGGTTTTGGGGTATTATTTTTAATAACAGACGTGACCTCCTGGATGGACGCGTGGGAATCTAAGGTGTATGCAGAGAGACTGTAAATTGGAGCTCTTTGCTAATAAAAACGAGTATTAGAGGTGGCCTCCCGTTCTGAAGTTCTGCAGAGGTTCTTATGGAAGTGAAATAGGGACATCTGGGCTTTTCTGATTACTCTGTGTACTCAATATTGCATCTTCCTATCAAAACACAGCTTTTTTTGAGCAGCTGTGGAATGATACATAGAAAGGCTGATAGGTTATAAATCATGAACTATGATCATCCACAACTTCTCTGGGCAACCTGTTCCAGTGTCTCACCACGCTCATAATGAAGAGTTTCTTCCTAATATCTAATCAAAATCTCCCCTCTTTCAATTTAAAGATGTTTCCTCTTCATCCTATCACTACACTCCCTGGCCAAGAGTCCCTCCCCAGCTTTCCTGTAGGCCAGTTACCTTGTGTGGGTTGTAACACAATTTCCCTGGGGTCTACATGGACCTGGTCCAGAGGAGGCCACAAAGATAATCAAGGAGCTGGAGTACCTCCCCTGGGAGGACGGGCAGAGAAAGTTGAGGTTGTTCAGCTTGGAGAAGAGAAGGCTCTGGGAAGACCTTCTTGTGTCCTTTCAGTACTTCAAGGGGCCTGTCAGAAAGATGGGGACAGAGTTTTTACCAGGGCCTGTTGGGACAGGACATGGGGTGATGGTTTTAAACTCAAAGAGGGGAGATTTAGGCTAGGGAGAAGAAGGAATTTTTTCACGACGAGTGTGGTGAGACAGTGGCATAAATTGCCCAGAGAGAGGGTAGATGTCCCATCCCTCGAGACATTCCAGGTCAGGAGATTTTTCTGGAGATTTTTAGTGTTTTTTGTGTCTATCCTTTGCTTCCTCCTTGGGTGGAAGGAATGGAAATACCGTTGATATCCCACCCGTGCCCAGGGAAGGAATGATTTTGCTGGTGATTGCCTCCTGAATGTTTTGTTTTGAAAAGAAGTTGGCTTGGCAGCCTTTCCCTTCTGTGATGTGCTTAGGACCCAAGGCTCCTGGCCTTCCTGCCTCAGATGACGAAATTCTGACACTGGATTTAATGAGCATCACAAAAATGCAGTTTGAAGATAGTGCTATACAATAGCAAGGTGGGTGGGGAGGAGAAGAGCAGGGGAGGACGTGGCATCCTCACAAAGGCTTTTGTTTTCACTTTTACAGACATTCAGAATATGTTTGAAAATGGAAATTGGGCAAGTTTCAAGATGCTGGAAATGATTTATGGAAAGATGAGGGTTAGTGGGCTTCCCGAGTCAGGTGGTTGCTTCAGGGAATTTTTCATCGTTACCATTTTTCTCTTTTCAGTACTTGCTAAAATACTTCGGGTGTGTTCGTTTGTAGTTTCTGTGCACCAAAAGAAGGTCTTCAAGGCAAGCTCAGGGCTGGAGTGCTTTGCCCCCTCAAAGGGGACAATTAAGCAGTTAATTTGGTGTCTGTAACAAAGGAGAGGCAGGAGGAGGAGAAGCAAAGGCAGAGAAGCGAAACGGGTGGGCAGGAGAGAGATGGGTAAAGCTGCTTATCACAGCTAAAATTAAGGAAATGCTGGAGAAACTTGATGGCAAAGAAATATTTCTTTGTGCCCCAAATCTCTTTGTTTCTTTCATTGGGCTGCCAGAGCGTAATGAAGTTAGCTCAGCTCCGATCAGGAACATCAGTGGCAGAATCATCATCCTAAAATAAAATGTTGCAGTAGCACCCAGATGCTGATGGAGGTGAAGCTACGAGTTTCCCAGCCGTGGAAGTGCTGGGTGACAATGCTTGAAGCCACCCCAGATCTTTTATCTCTCCTTTCCAAAAAATCCACCGAGGCCGTTGTGTTCCTCGCGTCCCTGCATCTGCTGAGCTTTGCCACTGAGCGTAGCTCCAGTGATTTCAGTGGCAGCTGAAAAACAGGTTCTGAAGCCAGAAGGAATCATTCTCATTATCTGGTCTGACCTTTTATATAGCAAATATTTTAAGTATTTTTTTTTTCTTTCTTCAGTTCCTTTCCCTCTGAACTGAAGCGGGGAGAGAAATCTAAACTTACATCATCTCTCATTGCTTTCTAATGTGGTTTTGTTTTGTTGCTTTTGTTTGTTGTTGTTTTGTTTTTTGTTTTTTAAATGGCAGTGATCCCTCCCAGTGGAACTTTTCACCTGGTTCCTAGTTTGTAGCCCAGTTTAAAGTTCAGCCTATGGTGAGTTGGCATGTTTGGCTATTTAAAGAGTCACTTAAAGATTATTTGCATACAGTGATGGTGGATAACTAAATATTTAGATAAAGATGCACTATAGTGTACCATTGATTAAACTAAATGTATCACAGTCATGGAAAAACTCTGCATTTCCAATATCTGAATGTTTCTCTGGATTCTCTTTGGATTCTTGGGCAATGTTTCATAGAAATTGGCAGAAGAATTGGACCCAACGTGGTCATGACTGGGAAGCATGGAAGCAACCTTCCCATGTCCATGACCTGTTGGCACAACATTTTTAACCAATTCCACTGAGCCTTGTAAGACCTTAAACTGTTTCTACAGAGTTACGGATAAAAACAACCCAGAGCCAGCCAAGATTCAATCTCCAATGGACTGTTCTGGAAACACGTGCCATCTCTGGTAGTTGCATGCACATGATTACAGCCTGATACCTTGTGGATGATGAGTTTTTATTCTGGGTTGTGTTGGTTTTCTTTGGTCGCTCAGGATGTGCTCTGCCCACACAGGCTTCAGTGTCATTACCCTTATCAGTGTTGACTTGTGACCTTGGGGATGAAAACATGTTACTGAGTTCAGCAAGCTGGATTTTCCATAAATCCATTCTGATTCGAAGATTTAATAACTGTGTCTCAAGCCTGAGCATTCAGCTACCAGTTGTTGGAGAACCAAAGCCTTGATCTATCCCTTGCTGGAGAGAAAACATGGGTTAAATTGCCCATTGTGTCAGGAAATTAAAATATTCTCCTTTAATTACGTCCAACATCAGCTGTTTCTTCTTTTTTTTTTTTTCTTCCTGTTTTTGTGGTCTCTTTTCTTTTCCTGGATTTGTTGTTAGGCTGGCAGGCCATTAATGAGCCCTGTATTATCTGTTCTACCTTTTGGCTTTGATTCAACGTTCGCTTTTCTTCTGGAATCCCCTTGATTTTTTCCAAATGGTGTCACAAATCAGCACTAATGAGCCCAATCGCTGCTTGCCCCGCTCTTTCGCAGCGCTCGTGCTTACGTTACCGAGGCTTGCTGGATTTAATCACATCTGAGCTGCTATTTTTGAACTTCCCTGAGCAGCTGATGGGGTGGACAATAAATTCCACTGGCTTTGGATTTTTGTATTTGAATGCCTTCCAGATATTTTCCAAAGGTAGGAAAAAAAGTCACAGACATTCCTGGTTTTTCTGAACTACTTCTGAGTTGAGTCTCTCCTGTCCTGTTCTGCAGCACCTTGGCTGTAAAAGTTAAAGTTAGCTTTCTACATGGTTTAATTTTTTACTTATTTGGCTTCATTTGGGTGTAATTTTCTTGCCTGGTTCTTTGTTGGTGGTATGTGGGGGCAGGTTGTGAATTTTTTTGATTGCTTGCTTGGTTTTCCTTCCTTTTTCTCCCCAGGTCGTATATGAACATATGATTTTGGAGTGTTTTGTACAGTTCTTTACCCCCTCTAAGGGTTGCCATCTTCCCTAACTGAGAATTGTGGACATCCAGGAAGGGATACCTGTGCAATTCCTATGTGTTGCTGATATTTTTATCACCTCTTCCACATCCAGTTACCTTTCTCTTTTTCAACTTACATGCCTTTGAAGAACAGGCCTTTTAAAACCAGGAAGGGTTTATAGTAACTGTTTTAGATTTTACTTTTATATATATATATTTATATATTTATATATATATATTTTTTTTGTATTTTTATATATATATATATGGGGTTTTTTTAAGTGAACAAGTCATGATTACCCAAGCAGCCACTAATTTTCAGGTCTTTGATCAATTCCTCTCTATCAAGATGAGGGCTAATGCAAAATTCCCTTGAGCAGCACACAGTGCTTTCTGAGGTAGGAAACTTGTCAGCTGTAATATTCAATAATTCTAGGGATGTTTTAGTCCTGGCAGGAGGAAACTTCAAGCATATGCCAGTCAGACTGAAGTCCCTTCAGAGAACATTTTTCCTTACACTTCATAGGCAAGTGCTGGTCGTCTCTGATGTCTCGTCTTATTCTGCAGGCTGCTTGGTTTGTCGGTGGTGTGGAAATGCTGTCACATGTGGTTTGGAATGCTCGTGCTTTGTTGGTCCCTCTTGGAGAGTTTATAGCCTGGAAAAGTCATGTCCTGAGAAGGCCTCTCCATGTTTTGATGGTATCCATCCATACGCGGCTATCAAAGCTTCTTTAATAGGAGAGCTGACCTTAACTGTAGTCTACGAACAGAAATTGTAACCTGCTGACTGCTCCTTTGTGGACCTGATGGGTGAAATAAGTTGTGTCTGAAAGGTTGATGCTGACCTACTGAATCAACTCTTCTTATGAAATCCCATCCTTCTCTGATGGTTGTACTTGAACGGTAATGAAGCTTGCATCCCTGTCTGCAGCGTTGGCTGAAAAGGTCTCGGCTGACTTAGTCATGTCATGCATCAAAAAAATTATTCAAATGCTTTAGGATTTTACTTCACTAAGTGAAAAAAGGCTGACAGATTTCTGCGAAGGACGGTGGATGTGTTTTTTGGTTTTCCTGATGGGTAAAATAGCATGAGAGGTCGGGCTGGGCTATGATAATGGAGAATTCTGGCAGAATTAAAAAAGGAAGAAGCTTTTTGGAGACCCCAGCTTGAAGTCACAGTCCCTCTCCAGAGGACTTTGGTTTGTGGCTGATGGGCTTGTCTTTATTTGGGATTCTTGTGCCTCTGTTTGGTTCGTTGGAGGCTTGTTGTAAGAGGATCAAATCCATTGGGTGGTTAGAATAATGGATTGAGACTCACATGAGAACTCAAAATATTTTAAAGAAGTGCTGCAAGATGTCTGATTTCTGTGTTATTTCATTACTTAGCTTATAAAATTGAAATTAATATGTGTGTATGTTGTAATTTTAAATGCATAGATTCTCATACATGCAAACCCAAACTGCTTTTCGCTGAAGGAGAATCTTACGTAGGCAGAACTGCTGGAGAAGAGCTAGAGAATGAAATGCCTGAAAGCTAAGCAGGTCGTCTCCTCTCAGAAAATAAAATGCAGTTTTCAGACCATTTTCAACTTTAATTTATCTGCATTGGCTTCAGTGACGGAGAGACTGGGTGTATGTGAGCGTCTTGTTTTGACTGCTGCCCCTTCAGAGCAGCATCTGGGAGCTACAGCCCTGCTGAGATAGGCTGTGAGGCTTCTGAAAACACGGAGGAAGGAAAAAAAGCATCTTCTCTGAAGGTCTGTTGTCTGCCTGGACCTCAGGCTAGCGCAAGAAGTCTGCGTCAGGAAGGTTTTAAACCCTGCAAATTAAACAGAGCAGGTTTTTGTTTTGATGTTTTCGTGGGTTTTGTAGTTCTTAATAACTTTTGAACCTTGAATTCTCAGAACCGTCAGTTGAGTTTGAAGATACATCTGTGCCTACATCAGGCACTGTTACCTTTTGTATTTTTTTTTCCCCTTTTGTAAATGAAATAGCCACTAAAGGAAGGCTGAAGCACGCTCCTGCAAACTGCTGAGCGTAACACTTCAAATCATCTTGCTGCTCTTGTGCTCTCGTCTGGACCAGCATGGAAAGAAATGCCTTGAGGGTTTATCTATGTTCTTTATTCTTCTCCAGTCTTTTCAGCAAGGTGTGTCGTGATGGGACAAGGGGTGATGGTTTTAAACTGGAAAAGGGCAGACGTAGACTAGATACATGGAAGACATTTTTTACAGTGAGGGTGGTGAAACACTGAAACAGGTTGTCCATTGAGGTAGTAGAAGGCCCATCCCTAGAAACATTCAAGGGCAGGTTGGCCGGTACTGTGAGCAACAGTGAAGATTGTTGAAGATGTGAAGTGGTTGAAGATGTCCCTCCTCACCGCAGGGAGATTGGACTAGATGACCTTTAAAGGTCCCTTCCTACCCAAAGTATTCTACCAGTGCCTCTTGTCCTATCACAGGGCACACATGCTAAGAGACTGGCCCCTTCTACTTTGATACCCACCCTTCAGATATTTGTAAACATTAATAGATCCCTTCTCGAGTCTTCTCCAGGCTAAACAGCCTGGTACAGCAGAGATGCTTCCAGGTTCAGGTGAAGTCATCCTGGTGGCTGCTGTTATGTTTGGCAGGTTAATATGCTGCTGGCTGGGCTCTTCTTACCCTTGGGTAGGGGAACATCGTGAGCTGCGTGGCTGTGGTGGAGACGTGCTGGTGGTTGCTGTGTTTTCAGTGGTGGCCATTGCATGTGGGAATTACGTCGTTCATGAAGCACTTGGCTAAACTGTCTGCTTTTCTTCTCCTCCCCCCCTCCTTCCTTTTAAATAATTGATGGTTTTGAAGAAGTGCTCTTGAATTTGGTTGCCATGGCGTGTGACTGAGATCTAGCACAGCTCCTAGAAAGCACAGCCTTGACTTTAAGGACGGATGTTAACAGCTGAGATCCTGGATGGCTGGTGACAGTCCTCATCTGTCTGAAGCATCTGTGAGGAGCAGGATGCTCTCCGAGGAGATGGTACGTGCCACAACGGGATAAGGGATAGCTCCATGCCTTCCCGAGTGTAGCCAGCACGGAGAGACATCTCTATCCCTGTGTAGTACCTTCTTTGAGATAAATGCCATGAAAAGCTTGCAGCGCTTGGGCGAATTTGCTCTGCCATATGCTTGTGGAGGAGTATTTTTCTGAAGCTTTTATGTATGACTGGTAATCATAGATTGGTTTAGAGAGACATTTCTGAAAGTGTGAAGAGAAAGGAAGGGCAGCATGCTAATTTGAATTAATTGTAGTGCTTACCAAGTCAACATCCAGTGGAGACCAATTCATTAGGTAGTCTCTTCCTTGTAAAAAACAATGCTGCGTTGAATAACGAATCCAAGGTCAGCTTAGAGAAAAAAGGATGTGCCCCGAACATCCAGTGTGTTACAAATTCTTATCTCCTGCTGTAATATGTGAAATGGGTTTGGAGGCACACCATGGTGTTTGTTGGTTTGTTATGCAAATACATGCCAGGAGACAGTTCTTTGTGCTGCTTAGAGCTGAGAACACCCAACAGAGATCAGAATTCGGGTTTAAGGCGCGCATTGTTATGAAAGGGATTTGTCTTTTATCATCTTTGTCTCCCTTACTGGGGACTGGGAGAAGAACAAAGCAGCATAGCCTGGAGCAAGAGATCTGAGAGCCATGACCTGGACCTCCATGGCAGGGGGGTTAGAACTAGATGATCTTTAAGACCAACAGGATTATTTACAGTTTAAAGGGCTGCTGCCTCTGCTCTGTCATCTACAGGACCAGAACAGATACAAAGTTGATCTGCATGTTGTGGATATATCAACTTCTCCCTTCTTCTTGGGGTTCTGGTGGCCTGGATGTGGGTGAACGGAACATACGCTTTTAAGAGCATGGAATGGAGAATTTTGGGGCTGATCTTAAATGAAAAAGTGGATACTTTACCCTTATGACACATGATGAAGTATCTTTTGGTAGCTAGAGACATCACTGTCATGGGACTAGGCTGTTAATTTATTGCGTGAATGATGGTGGTATCAGGCTGTGCTTATCAGGTCTGAGCCTATTTTAATGAACAGACTCTTAAACTTGGAATTTAGGGAACTTTGGGCTAAATTGAGCAAAGGAACAATATCTTTTTCACAGAATTTTAGAGTCAGCATTGATTAATTGGAGTCACTTGCAGTAATTGCAGCAAAGATTAAAGCCTGTTGTGGGTTTTGCTTTTTGTGGGGTTTTTAACATTATAGTATCTTCTGTGAGGGTTAAAAAGAAAAAAAAAAGACAGGCAGAGAGCCTTTGGTTTCCACCTCATCAAAAAGAAACGTAAGTTTTGGTGACAGAGGATCTGTAAATATTTTATAGAATTTTGCTGGGAATCCATCTGGACCAGATTTCTTTTTTTAGCCTTTTGTTTTTTCATAGTTTCCCTTAATTTTATCTTCAGAGAGTGGCTGTCTCAACTTTTTTTTAATTCTCTATTTGAAAATGGATTTCAAAACATTTCCCTGTAAAATAATGGCCTGGTAGAAACGTGTGGAGTGATTTAAAGACTGCCCATCTATGCTGGAGCTTCCGTATACTCTGGTTTGCAACGAAAGAATTTATTCTGACACATCTGCAGTCTTGTACAGTGCCTGGCACAATGTAATTGATGCAGTTGTTACTGTTAATTTAGTTGAAATAGCACCAATATCTTCTGATTTTCATGAGCGTGTAATCATTAGGGGCCAGATTCTCATACCTTTCGTGGATAACAGATGTAATCCTTGGATTAAGGCAGCACAAAGGGGGAGGCACCGTTTAATTTGAATAAATATTTCTAGTCTCGTCGTGGAGAGAACCCATTGGACACAACTCTCTGCACCCTCCCTGGGCTCCCAGGCACTTAATTGCCTGTATTGTTTGGGTTTTTTATTTGACCTTAAACTCTTTTCGGTTATGCTTCAGTTGAAGAGTTTTCATTTCTTTCCTTACAACATAGTGAGATTGGGTTTTGATTTGAAAGGTACAACGGATGAGCTCTGCTATTCGTCTTTAAATTTAAAGCCAGACTTTTCATCTGACTTGTCTTTTAGGTTCTAGTTTTTTTCAAGTTAAATGTGATTTAATCAGATGATTTACCAAGGGGAATGTAAACGCTGGAGAAGAGAAGCCATGATCTTGTGAAGGTTTCTGGAAACTAAGAGGTGTCCTTGGGCTTTCTGTGATGCGTCTTCAGAAGAGCTTTATGTGCTTCACCAGCCACCCTGTTCCCTTCCCCTGTGCTCTCCAAAGAGCTCTCCAAAAAGGTGCAACTCTTCTGGGCAAGCGGGAGGGGACATGGACCTTGAGCTCCCTGGGAAGGGTCCATGCTTGGGAACTCTGCCCTATGGCTGTGATCGGTTCAGCCAAGGAATTTTGTCTGGTCTGAAGCTATGTAAGACAAATACGGTCTCCAGTTCTGTCTTACCCTTGATTTCAGGAGTTTGGACTTGCTGGGGGAGGAAAATGGCCAAACCCTTTAGAGATCTCCTAGGTCCTCCGTTGAGATAAGAGGGGACACAAAAACAAAACCCTGTGGAAGGGATGGAAACTCCTCCAACGTTTGCCTAATGAATTTTTTGGGCAGAGCTTCTTTCATTCCCTTGGACACTTTTTTGTGGAGGGGGATGGAGGGGGTGGTGTCACAGCTCCTCTGTTCACCGTTCCTTTTTTGGGCATTTCCTGCACAAGCTATTTCACGTTTTTCACCTCATCCTTGTGTTTTCAGTTTCATTTTCCAATCGAAACACTTTTCTGTGTGACTGGCACCTTGCAGCTGTAATTTCCTTGGATTATTTCCTGTCTGTATAGGTTTGGATGGCTTCCCAAAGCTTTGAAAGTAACACAAGCAAACGGTGCAACAGCACGTTTGAAATACAAGTTCTTTCGGTCCGTGTCCCAACTCCATTACAGAGTCCCCTTCATTTTATGTTTTCTTTATTTCATTTTCCAAACGACTCTTTCTTCGGGCTGGAGAAGCCTGAGATACAAAAAATTACAAGTTAGAAATTGCCCGCATGCATACAAAGAGCAAGGGAATATGGGTCTCCTCAAATGTGGATCCTATAGGTTACGTAGAGCCAAAACATAGAGTCAGAACTCCACCAAACAATAAGAACTGGGAGCAGCGAGATGAGACCAGCTTGGAGAGAGACTAAAACCACAAGAAAATAAAAATCACATGTGGGAGTCTGTATTTCTACTGAGTACTGGAGGTCTGCGTGACGCTGTTGTAGAGGGAATGTCTGCGTGATGGAAATGCTGTGGGCACTACCCACACAGGCTGAGAGCAGGTACAGCACAGCAGGGTCCTGCCCCACCTTATTTGGGACCTTCCTGACCACCACGATGGACACGTGTCCCTCAGAGGTGTGCAATTACCTGACTTAATTACAGTACTTCTGTTAGGAGCAGTAGAATGAAGCACAGCTCAGATGCATCTTCTTCATGCTCGTTGTTGGATGTCAGCTGTTAGTTCCTCGTGCCCGTTTCTGGCTTTAGTCTCAAAAGACTGTTCACCTTCATAAAGGCACAGATGGGTTTAGACTTGCAGCTGCCTGAACATAGAATCATCTAGTTGCAGATGTCAAGAACATCTGCAACTAGATCAGGTTGCTCAGAGCCCCATCCAACCTGACCTGGAATGTTTCCAGAGATGGGGCACCTACCATCTTTCTGGACAACCTGTTCCAGTGTCTCACCACCCTCACAGTAAAAAATTTCTTCTATCTAGTCTGAATCTCATCTCTTTTAGTTTACAACCATCACTCCTTGTCCTGTTGCAACTGGCCCTGATAAAAGGATTGTCCCCATCTTTCTTATAGGCCCTCTTGAAGTACTGAAAGGCCACACACCAGCCCTTGGTAGCTGATGGGCTACTGGTGATGTTCTTTCTTTCTCCTTCCTGTTCTCTTTACTCTTGGGTGCTAGGAATCTGATGATCTTGATAATACGGTTATCTTGAAATAAATATGACTCTTAAGATTGTATCTAACCTAGTTTAGAAGGCCAAAATACTGGGTCCAAGTGGAAAGCATACTCACCATGGTCATGGAAAGAGGGAAATTTCAAGTATTCTGAATTGTCCAGTTCTGTGCTTGCCTGAAGGATTTCATAGAATGATAGAATCATAGAATACCAGGTTGAAAGGGACCTCGTGGATCATCTAGTCCAACTAAGGTTAACTATATATATATAGTTTAAATGAGATGGCCCAGCACCCTGTCAAGCTGAGTCTTTAAACTGTGCAGTGCAGGGGAATCCACCACTTCCCTTGGGAGATTTCCCTCTGGTATATTCATATGAAGAGACAAGCTGGGTCAGGACAGAGATGTGTCTATCCAAGGTGGACCAAATCCAGTCCAGTTATACGATCAGTCGTGGCTGCTTTGTGAAGAGCATGAGGACAGGGCAAACAGAACAAGGCTCCCAGTGTTCACACGTTTCTTGAGTCAGAGGTGGTACATTTAGTGTCTTCTTTGTTGTCTTCTTGTCCTTCTCATCCTCCTCCTCCTCCTGCTCCTTGAGTGAGTGTCTCCTTTCCTCCATTCCCATCTCCTCCTGGATTTGCTTATTTGCTTCATTACTCCCCGGTTCTTGCACGTGAAAAGGAGGGGGTGGATTGCCTTTTCCATGTGACTCAGGGCTTTGTGGGGTGTTATTTTCTGGGCTTCCCCTCCCCCCCCATCACTCTTTTCCCAGCCTTAAGCGACCTCACCCGTTTAGTTCTTCTGCTGTTTTAGGAGGAAGGTGTTAGAATTAGATAAAGCACAGAAGAGAGAGGTGAAAATGAGAAATTTGAAGGTAAATTTTCATTATTTTTTGTAATCTGTTGTATGTTTATTCTTCTGCCATCTTCCTGCACTCCCTCTCTTTGCTGAAAAGGAGGCACCTCCTGCATATTTTGACTTGCTCCAGTCTTCACTGACTTAAATCTCCACTAGTAGCCATGGGTGCTGAGATACCTTTTGTGCAGGCTGAGATTTAGGTGCCTGAATTGGAGGCTGGTTCCCACTCTTCTGCTAGCCCAGAAGTCTGAGCATCACCACTCAGGTCTGCCAGCCTCACACGTGCCTTACGGGGCATCCCGGGTGGTACTTGGCACCTGTATTTAGATAACTGCATCACACCTTGTGTGTCCTCTCTTCATCAGGCTCTTACATGGAGTTAATTGTATTAAAAAAAAACCCCTGCAAACTGATTTTGTTGGGAAAAAAAAATGGCAGTGTGTGTTTTTAAGGGCAACTTTGTGCTTACGTGCAGGGTTTGGTAGTCAGCTGTTTGGCTTTGGCTTGTTCAGGGCTTGGCGTTCTTCTTGCATGAGTCACACACTGAAGCAAAGCTGCTTTTCCTTTTTTTTCCCCTCTCTTTGATATTTGCACTTGGTTCCCTTTGGTGCCATCATGTGCTACATGAGCTTATCAGCAGGAAGGAGGAGTCCCAAAGTGTGCAGTGGATGATACCAAAGCTGGGAACTGAGCTGAAACGGGGCTTTTTATGGTCTCTGGTTTATAACTGATTGGAAGTTGTGTCAGAGCAGACCTGACCAGTATGGATTCCTCAGCGTGATGGTAGATGTACCCCAAAATATAGCTGTCATTAGGGTGAAAGAAAGCTGGGGAGGTGGCAAGTTTAGCTCTCTGAAGGCTATCTCGTGCTGCTTCCTGTCCCTGCTACCTCCTTGGCAGACGGCTTCTGAGCAGAGCTGGTCTGGAGAAGACAAGCTCCTTTGACAGCACGGATTTACACATCCAGATGCTTTCTTGTTGTCCTTGCCTGTCAACCTTGAAGCGTGGTGAAATCTCTTTTCCCCTTCTGCGCTAATCCTGCGCTTGCCTACCAAGCTCTGCTGCAGGCAGGAGACGTGGCAGGAGGCTTCTCTCCATCGTGGAGAACCTCCCCTCCCTGGCTGATGAGGTGTGGTTGGTTGTTAGCATCTTTTCCTAGGATTTAGGCAAATTTCATCGCTGTGTTTTTCTGCTGTATCCCTCTGGTGAATGACTGTGGTCAAAAACATCTCTATTCCTCCTTTCTCTTCAGTACACATGACTTAATTTTCATCCTGTTGGCTTGTTACGAGCAACCCCAGCAATTCCTTGCCTGCCTGTGGCTCTGCACCTACTAAGGAGCTCTAATAACCTCTTAATTTTTGATGGCTTTTATCTGGAGAGAGGGACAGTTGAAATAAAGCCAGTCAGGGTGCTCATCCTCCCTCCTGACTTAGGGAGGTTGTGTTGTGGTTTAAAAAACACAGACAAAAAGCCCTATTTATGAGCAGCAGATTGGTGTGATATTAAGGACCACTTGAGATAATTAAGGGATCAACCATCACTTGAAATAATTAAGGGATCAACCACACCTCCATCAGTGAGGGGTCTTGGCAAAGGTGAGTGACTTGGAAAATTGAACACGCTTTTCCTCCGCTGGGTACAGTGACCCAGTGCACATTCAATTGAGGTTTTCCAGCAAATTCAGTTCACTTTGGCAGGAAAATTGTCTCACAGCCATTGCTGGCTCCAGGCTCTGATTCGCAACGAGCGGCCGCAGGACCCAGCGCAATCACGATGATCTTCCTGCATTTTCTCTATTGTTGGAACATGTGTATTTTTGCTGCCTGGTTTTGCTTGATCTCCCAGCAACGTTGATTGGAAGCCTTTTGTAGTCTCGTGTGAAGATGCGATGGGCAGATCAAGGAATGGCTATGTTAAAAGGGGTCATGTCAGCAGAGGCTCGTGGGGTGTACAGCCTGGCCCTCCTTGCCTCTTCATGACCTAGATGATTTGTATCAAGGTAATGTCTCATTTGAACACAGTATTCCTGAGGTTTTCTGACCTTTCTTTGAGGTTGTTCTTGGGGGGGAGGCAAGGCGTAGTGATTTCTTAGGTGATGGTTACATAGTAGTTGGCTCCGTGCCCACGTTCCAGCTAGTCACTGCTTTGGGTTGTGTTGAACTGTTTTCTCCTCTCTACCTCCTCAAAATATTTTCACATATCTCTATTTCTCACCTTGCTTATGTGGGTTTGTGGCTCCCTTTTCCTAGCTTTTCAAAGGTGGCCTTTGCTTCCAGGGTATTCTGGGAATGCCCTGAGCCACTCTTCAGCTCCTGCCAAGACTCAGCGTCTTGAGTTGATGGTTGACCTGGGCTGCCCACCTTCACTAACACTTGATTTTTGAACATTTCATTTTGCCTTCCTGAGTGTTGACCTCTCACTGAAAAGAAACTCGGAAGTTGCTGCACAGCATCTCATTGGTTTTCTTCCAGTTCCAACTTGAAAAAACCTCACCATCAAAAAAATCCAAGTAGAACAGCCCCTCTCTCCTCCCCCCAATCTTTTTCTCCCCCAGACATGAGGCTTTGGAGACAACTGTCCATGATATGGCCAATGGGAGAGCTTTTTCATTCTCTCCATAGCCATCTGTTGGCTTGATTTACACCGCGCTTAGCTGACTTCTGTCAACTCCCATGGTCTTGGTAGGAAACCTGGAATGAAGATACCAAGTTGTTTCCTGTTTCTTCATGAATCACTAGCAAAGGCAAAAGTGGATTCTTGAATTTCCCACTGTGTACTGTGTCTTTTCTATGTATCATGCTGTTTCTCCTTCAGCTTTCTGCAGGAGTTATGTATAACATGTCCACCATGAACGCTGCTGTAGATGAGAACTTAGGCAGAGGAGGCCACAAAAATGGTCAGAGGGCTGGAGGACCTCTGCTGTGAGGCCAGGTTGAGAGAGCTGGGATTGTTCAGCCTGGAGAGGAGAAGGCTCCAGGGAGACCTTACTGCAGCCTTTCAGGACTTAAAGGGGCCGTTTAAGTACGGAAAAATTTCTAAAGATGGGGACAATCTTCTTAGCAAGGCCTGTTGCAACAGGACAAGGGCTTTTAAAATAAAAGGGGAGATCCAGACTAGGTACAAGGAAGAAAGTTTGACACCAATGGTGGTGAGACCCTGGCCCAGGTTGCCCAGAGAGGTGGTCAATGCTCCATCCCTGGAACCATTGCAGGTGAGGTTGGCCAGGGCTCTGAGCAACCTGCTCTACTTGCAGATGTCCCTGCTCCCTGCAGGGGTCTGGGACTAGATGACCTTCAAGGTCTCTTTGACCCAAACCATTCCATTATTCTATGATTATATATTCTTACTGAGTACATTAAATGCCAATATTTCTACTGTGTGAAGTGGTACATAGGAAATGAGCCATGTTGGGTTATGGGGAAGGAGGGGGATCCTGGGATTTAGGGATCTATTCCTTGATTAATTCACACATCTCATTTTACCCCGCGTCTTCTTCCCCTAAAGCACTGCAGATCCGTCACGCAAAATGTTCCCGTGGACTCAAAATTGGTCACTGTCCTCAGATGTATTTTTCCCATGTTCTACTGAAATACGATATAAATTTATAGATGGTAGTTCTAATTTTGGTAAGCTGCCCTAGCGTGTTGCACTTGGTCTGTGTCCATTTGTACATGTACATCTTTTATAATTAATGAGTTTACTCTGACTTCACAGTAGCAAACTAAACACCAGTTCCTTCTCTGTGTTTTCCCTCCTATTTTTTTTTTTCTTTCCAGCAAATAGACATTAATATTCATCTTTTGTAACCAGTGGAAAGGCAGATGAAACCTGGATTCTGAACTGACTGGAAATTTAATTTTGCTGTTCACTGAAATCTGTAATACTTCTGTGTTTGTCTAGCATGTGGGTAGATCAAGACCACTCTACATGCAAGGTTCACAAAAAATAGACAACGTGGCAGAAAATAATAAATAGAAGGAAAAAAAAAAGCAGAAAGAAAACCCTTGGTGGATTAGAGCAGGCCAATTTCAGAGCATTTGTACTGAGGAAATTCAGGGTTGGAAGCTGTCTGGATCGTCTTCTCCTGCAGGACCCAGAGAAAAAAAAATGTTGAGTTATATTAATGGCAGTTTAAAAAAAAATAGGAAGGGTGACATCACATCTCGACTGAGATGAGCTAAGAGTGACCTGTCACTAAGTCATCTATGCACTGCCATCCATAGAGCTCACAACTCAACAGCAGAAAATGTGAAATACAACTCAGTGGTGGTAGACACCAAAACATCTTCAGTCTCTCAGAGACAGTCTTCCTTCTTTTCTCTTGATCTAAAGACCTCAGTATCAAGGAAGTCTGATTGCTTCTCCAGGTGAAAAAGCTATTTGGGTCCTGAGTTGACCTCACTGGTGAAGGCACTTTGTCATTTATCACACTCGGCTGCTGCTTTTGGGAACCAAACTGTTTCAGCGTCTGCTGCCTTGTGCGTTGAAGATAGAAGGCATCCATCTTCCCATGGCATCTGTGATCCTTTTGATGGAAGACTTCTTCTAGCAGCCCTAAATAACTACTTTTGCTCTCAAGAAGTTTATATAGCTTAAACAGGGGGTGGGGAGCTCTAACAATCAAGAGATTCCCAAGCTAAACGAAATATATCTAGTCCTTACTCGTGGCATTTGCCTAAGGCCACCCTCTCTCCGATGCCACCGAGAAGCATTTGAAGACTGTCTTCAGGTCTTTTGTGAGAAGACACCCAATCCAGTCGAGGTGGAAGAAAAGTCCGTGTATTGAATGTGTATCATGGAATGGATACAGATGGTGTGCAGGCATTCGTTCCTTCTCATCTCTGTTGTGTGTGATTTCCTTCTCCTTGATGTTCTGTGACAGTCCATCAGATCTGAAGTTCTCTGATGTCAACAGGAGGTCTTAGAAGGAGCCTTCCTGAGCCTGGTGGGAATCGAGGTGCCTTGTGATTGACAAGAAAGGGTCTGGTGTGCCTGATGGGTGCTGTTAGCTGTAAATGGTGGGCATGACTGACTGTTGGAAGGTGAGGTTAGGCAGAAACTGTTCACGGTGGGTTTGCTGAGCTGGTGGGGAAGCAGGATTAAGTGAAGGCTGCGATCGAGTGTGCTGAGGCCAGCCAGAGCTCTGAGTGTCATCCCGATTAGAAGCACAGCCAACCAACTGTCTGTATTTGTGGCTTAGTGTATATCTCTATAAAACGTTATGGATGTCTTATCTTGCTATCTCTGACTTCGCAGCCTATCCCGATAGTATCTGTTCCTGAGACAAACTGCTCTGCTCCTGGAGACATCTACGATGGCAGCTCTACTGCAGGGAAGAAAAACTAAATCTGTTAGAAAGTGATCAGATGCTTTCCTGAAATAAAGCTTTGATGAGGAAGAAGGCAAAAGGACAGGCTTTTTTTTTTCTTGTTGTTTCTCATTGTTTCTTAGCAAATCTGCAGGATAGCAGAAGCAGCTCCTTTCTGAGATCACCCGTGCTGGTTTTGCTTTGTGCCTACTCCACGATGCCTTAAGGCTGCGGGTGTTCTCTTCGCTCTGCAGGGCACACTTCAGCTGGAGGAGGGTAGGCAAGAGCGTGCTTCAGTGTGTTCAGTCAGGTTGTTTACAGTCCTAAGTGACTCTGTGCCCGTCAAGGACTTCATATGTGTCTCTAGAAGTTTCTGGAAGACAATTCAATTTGTAAAAAGTCTGATGATAGATAAAATGTCCTGGGGCTTTCTGTTGTTGTTGTTGCCGTATTTTGTACCATGTCAACCTAGGCTAGACAGCGTGCTCCTCAGGCCATGAGGACACGGATGACTTCACCCTCTAAGGACCTTCCATCAGTATTAAAACTTAATTGGGAGGCAAACTGGGAGGAAGCATCTGTATTGCTGCATCCCCAGCCCCGCTGCATGCAGGACAATGCTCCGCTCTCCTGCCAGTCATGTCCTCAGCACCACTTCCTCTACCTTGCCCGTGCAAAGCCACCTAAGAACATGATGTTAATATTGCAAACATCCCAAAAGATCCAGAGGAGTATAAATCACCTCAAAGGCACAGACTGGAAGAGAAGAAAGTCATCCCCTGCAGCTGTTCTCATTGGTCTTCGACAGCCGCGCTACGAGACTCAGCGGGCGCTCGGGGAGTTGGGCAAGTAACGCTGACTCGGTGGTAAAACCATTGATTAAAAAAGGGAAAAAACCCAAAAAGAACCCCCAAAACCAAGTGCTGCGAAGGCAGAGCTTGTTCATAAATTCAGGCTCTCCGAGAGAGGCAAGAGGCACTTTTCCAGGTGAACAGCATAGAGATTTACTGACTTTTGGTTTTAATGATTGAGAAAAAAAACCTGACAAGAGAAGCTGAAGAGCAGCATGTCTGTGACAGGAGTGACAGAGTTGAGTCTGGGAAACAAGCCCTTAGAGAGGACTTGGGAAGGCAGCACACTTTGCAAACGCCCTTGCATCTCAAAGCTTCCAAGAACTTCCATATTTACCAAGTTAATCCCAGTACTCTGCCAACAGGAGGGCTCCTTGCCTGTCTGTCCGTTTTACAGGCAGAGGAATGAAGGCATCTGCATGGAACCACCTTTCATCATGACCTCCAGGAGAGGACAGAATGGACCCTCAGCGAGTTTGCTGGCACAGAACTGGGAGGAGTGACGGAGGCACCAGAGCTGTGCTGCCATCCAGCGAGACACGGACAGGCTGGAGAGTTGGGTGGAGGGGAAACTCGGGAAGTTCAAGAAGCACAAATGCTGGGTCCTGCCCCTGGGGAGGAATAACTCCCTGCATCAGTACAGGTGAGGGGATGACCCACTGGAAAACAGCTCCACGGAGAAGGACCCGGGAGTGCTGGTGGACAACACTTTTACCCTTTTTTCACTATTTTCACATTTTGTGTGCCAAGAAAGCGAACGGCAACCCGGGGTGTATAAAGAAGAGTGTGTCCAGCAGGTCAAGGGGGGTTTTTCTCCCACTCTGTTCTGCCCCAGTGAGGCCACATCTGGAGTATTGTGTCCAATTCTGGGCTCCCCAGTTCAAGAAAGACCAGGACCTACTGGAGGGAGTCCAGTGGAGGCTCCGAAGATGCTGAGAGGCTTGGAGCATCTCTGTGCTGAGGAAAGGATGAGAGCCCTGGGGCTGTTTTGCCTGGAGAAGAGCAGCCTGGGTGTCAAGAGGATGGATCCAGACTTTTCAGTGGTGCCCAGTGACAGGACAGGGGTAACAGGCACAAACTGGAACCTGGCAGGTTCCATCTGAACATGAGGAAAAACTTTCCTTTGAGGGTGTCAAGAGCTTGGCCCAGGCTGCCCAGAGAGGTTGGGGAGTCTCCTTTTCTGGAGAGATTCAAAACCCACCTGGATGTGCTCCTGGGCAGCCCACTCTAGGCAAACGTGCTTTAGCAGAGGGGTTGGATGAGATGATTCCCTGAGGTCCCCTCCAATCCCTATTGTTCTGTGATTCTGTGAAAGCAAGAAAAGGATGAGCATTCTCCCTTCTTCTTGTGGTTTGTGTCTGCTGGTAAACAAGTCTCCTAGTGAGAAATGAAAGGAGGTCAATCTGTTTAGTTCATCTGAGGGAATGTTAAGAGGCAAGAGAGAGAGCAACCAGCAAAGTTCAAGAGGTGAGAAGACGCAGCTGTCCTAATGGAGTAGCTGTGGCTGCTGCTTCATTAAGTGTAGCCTCAGAGAGGCTCTTGTGGAAAGAGATGACCTTGTCTGACCAGAGGCTGGAGGGGTTGATGCATAAAGATGATTTGTGTGAAATGATATGCTCTCTTTATGGAGAAGGTCAGACTGGTTGGTACAAGGATTTTATCTGGGTCAGAAACCTCAGAAAAATGTATCTCTTGGTTGGTCACCCAGAAGGGGAGGTGTCCCCACTGAAGGCATTTCTCCATCAGCAAGGTGATGGTAGAGCTGGGAATAGATTACAAGAGTGCCATTGCTCTCACCAGCCTCTTCATTCATTAATGGCAGGTCATTATTATCCAAACTGTCTGTGATTTTATTTTTCTAGGGCTGAACGGTAAACAGAAACAGTCTGCTGTGTGGTACCAGGGCCATTCCCCGGGCAGCAGAAATCCTGGTGAGGAGCCCAGCAGCACCAAGAGCTCACTGTGAAACTCAGGGCAAGGGATTCAGCCTGGTCTTAGCTTCAGCTGACTATTAGTGTGCTAGAAAGTCTCACTCTTTCCTGAGGAATCTGGAGGTCCTCCTTATGATGTGGTGGACCTGTCCTGAAAATGCTCAGACTGGGATGCACTTAGATGCAAGACTGGAAGTTCCTTGTGAGTCTGGAAGTTCTGTATCTGCCACCACTTTTGCAATAGATCACATTGCCCAGGTCACCTCTTCCTCTCATCCCATAAACAGCCTCCACCTGCACTTTGATGACATGGCTGGTTAGATACCAAAGAGGAACTCAAGCTTGTGGATGTCAAATGCCAGAGGTTTCTGAGAAAGGTTGGGTAGTTTCCATCCTTGGAGATATTTAAAACACAACTTCACACAACCCTGGGCAACCTGCTCTAGCTGATCCTGCTTTGAGGAGGAGGTGGGTGGCCTAGGTGGTCTCCTCAACTGTTCTGCTATTTTGGCCCGTTTCTCCACCCTGCTCAGGTCCCTGTGAATGACAGCAGAACCCTCTGGCATTTCAGCCACTCCTCCTGAGTTTGGTGTCATCAGCAGATTTGCTGAGGATACTCTGCCCCATCATCCAGATCATTAATGAAGATGTTAAACAGGACTTGACCCAGTGCTGGCCAGTCTTATCACCTCCAGTTCTAAGACAACCTTCCCTATGTTGCCTGTTCCCAGAGGTGCTCTGTCCTTCCTCACAGGCTCTCCCAACGTCTCACTTCACCGTCCCAGTGTTGGTTTAGAGCTATACCCTTGTCTTGTCCAGTTTTCCCACCAGTCTTCCCTTCTGTAGGCAAACCAACCCCATTTACTCAATCTTTCCTAGCGGGTCGTGTTTTCTTGACCTGTTGTCATTCTCCAAGCTCCCTCTAGGTTCTCTTCAGTCTCTGGCAGAATTTTTGCTGGATCCTGTTGCCTACAGTGGAGGTCTCTGCAGTGTGGGGTCAAGCTGAAGGTTTACTTCACCTGTCCAGAAGATTGTAATCCTATTTGTACATCCCACAGCGATGTCTGCCCCTTCTGCAGGAAACATCATTGTGGTTTAGTGTTCTGCTTGCAGTCCTGTAGTGTCCCTCTGTCCTTCTGTTCAGCACTGGCCAGTTTTTCCCCATCATTTGCTCGTGCATTTCTTTCCTTCTAAATTCAGGCTGACTTGAATTGTGTAGCGTTCTTATTTCCTTGGTCCAACATCAGTTCTGGTTTGTTAGGATTGTTCTGAACGTTGAAGCTGCCATTTAACCTCCCTCTTTGCTGTGGTGTGTGTGTGTTTAATGAGGCTAATCCCCATTCCATCACCCAGCTCACTGCTCGCAATACAAATGGAGAGAGCAGAGCTTGGTGGACCCCACACAGTTTCTTCTTTTGTTATGAGAAGCCCACTGGGAGCATTTTTCTAATTAAAAAAAATAATAAAATCACCTATACCTCCAATCTATTTCTTCTGCCATGCAAGGAAACCCTAAAAAGTATAAAGCTGTAGTATCTGCTGGTTTTCTGCTAACTTGTTGCATAAAGAAGTTAACATGAGTTTGATGTTAGCTAGATGCCTGGTGGCTCTTAATCTGGTTTTTACCATCAGATACTTTCAGTGGCTTTATTTGGGTGTTTATGCAGGAAATGAAGCTTATGGGTTTGCAATTTTCTTACTCTTCCTTTCTCCACCCATTTAGTAAATAGGAGCAGCAAGGGTCCTCCAGTCTGCCAAGGTGGCCATGGGCAGCTCTCAAGCTGCTTCAGGCATCACAGGGGTAAAAATCAGACAATTCCAGAACTACTGAGGTGGGAAGGAACCTCTGGAGGTCATCTTGTCCAACCCGCTTCCTCAGAGCAGGGTCACCTAGAGCCCATTGCTCAGGACTATGTTCACTCAGTGTTTGAATCCATCTACCTGTGCTGGTGTCTGACCACCCGTGCCATAAAAACAAATCAAAACAAAACCCAAACCCAACAGCTTTGTTTCTTTTTCAGGTGGAATCTCACATAGTTCAATTCATCCCCTTGCCTCTTGTCCTATCACTGAGCACAACTGGGAAGAATCTGACTCCATCGTGTTTACTTAACCTCATCAGATATTGACACAGATTAATATCCCCCACCAAAGCCTTCTCATCTCCAGGATGAACAGTCCAGCTTCCTCAGCCCCTCCTCATGTACCAGATTCTCCCTTCCCTCAGTCATCTTCTTGGATTCTTGGTTGGATTTTCCCCAGTATATCCATGCCCATCCTCCTTTTCCATTTCTTTCCAGTATACTCGTCTTTCTCAGTCAAACTCCACTCCAGACAAGTTAGATGTTTTTCAAGTGCTCTCTAACCTATTTCTTCCACACCTTTAAGCTTACCATAAATACTGGCCATCTGAATGTGGACAGATGTGTATAGGGGAACTCTTTATTTTGCCAGCGTGGTTTTGCCTGACAGTGTCTTTTGCAACCCAAGAAACACGGACCAACCCTTTCCTTGAGATCCTACATCTCATTAATATATTCACTGTGTGATTGACTTCTACGGGATATACAAAGTGAGTTCTGTGTCATTAAAATACAAAGTCATGCCTTTGGCAGGGTGGATGCTCTTCTGGTCTGACTTAGGTGTGGTGGTTCCTTTATTTCTATTTGAAATGATGTGGATATAGCTGTGATGGGGGATTTTTTTTTTTTTTTTTTTTAATTTTTCCTTTTTTTTCTGTATCTGGTATGTCAAGCACTGCTCGTTGCAGTTTGTACAAACTGCCTTCACAGTAAATTGGACAAGTCTCCCCGAGGAGCTGTAGACAAAAGACTACTTGGGAGACGCTGTGGGGATGGGGAGGGAAATGCTTTTATTGCCAATCAAATTAAAGGCATTTAGATCTGCTGTTGCATTTTCCTGTAAATATATTACTGTGGGGTAAGAGTGTGGTTCCAGAGCTGTGTGAATAAGGAATATTTCAATGGCTCAGCAGGATGGGGTGAGAGCTGATTGTTCCTAAAAATGCTCATTAAACTAAACCAAAATATTTCATTTTCAGTTCTTTTTCTTTTTTTTTTAACTCTCTCCCTCCTCCCCCTCCCCAGAAGAAAAAGTTTTAAAATGGAAGCGTGCTTTGAAGACGATAAATCAACATGAAACATTTGGAGTGTTCTAAAAGCCTTACTTCTGTCCCTCTTTCACACCACTCTTGTTGGGGAAAAAATAGATGCATTCAGTGTTTGCCAAAGGAATGCTTGCCCAGTTGTAATCAAGTCATTTTACAACGCGGCGTAGACTTGCACTCCACGTTTGTTGTGTGTGGCCTTTGGGAAGTCACGGCAGCAAATGCATCCACTTGTTTGTCTCTAAAGAGAAAGGATGGGTTGGGATCAACCTCGACAGAGGCTGGCTGCAAACTGTTTGGTTGTCCCACGTCCCTGCTTACAGTGGTCTTAATCTGTGGCCGTGCTGGGAGGTAAGGAAAAGAAAATTCCTTATCTCTGCCCAGAAAGTTTCTTGTAACTGTCTTACACGTGCCTTTCTTTCTCCATCTAAGTGTTTTTCTGGATCCCGATTGCATTTTGCAATGGATTTTGTGTTACTGTGGTAGTTGGGGGCTAACCTGAGACCTGGGAGAGACAAGATTTGTTCCAAGTCCATTGCAGACTTTACAAGTGAATCTTCATCTATTCCTTGTAGTGTTTAGTGGGTGTGAAGAAGAACCTCCATCAAGACATCATAGACAGGACAAGGAGTGATGGTTTTAAACTAAAACAGAGATGAGATTCACACTAGACAGATGGAAGAAATTTTTTACAGTGAGGGTAGTGAGGCACTGGTACAGGTTCCCAGAGAGGTGTTAGATGCCCCATCCCTAGAACCATTGAAGGCCAGGTTGGATGGGACTGTGAAACAGTCTGCTCCAGTTGCAGATGTCCCTGCTCACAGCAGGGGGCTTGGACTAGATGACCTTTAAAGGTCCTTTCCAACCCAACCCATTCTGTGATTCTATGATGCTACCACTGCACTGAGAAGATTGTGTGATGCTTGTCGGAGAAGGTGGCTTTTGGTTGTCATTCAGTTAATAAGTGACATTTATAATGGAATCATAGAATGGGTTGGGTTGGAAGGGACCTCAAAAATAGTCTAGTTCCGATGTCTCTGCCGTGGACAGGGCCACCTTCTGCTCGATCAGGTTGCTCAAGGACAGAGTGAGTCCATACATGGAGGACAGGTGGACTCTCCCATGCTGCTATACTGCAGCATCACTGCTTGATGAAGAGCTACCCAGTAGACAGTGTTGTCTTCTGCTTTTTCAGCAAACAAGTCTGTGTCCTCAGCCTCCAGATTTTGTCTGTTTGGAGCATTTAATCATTGTTGTGGTGTAAGGAAGCAGCAGCTGGATTTGGTCCTGTATCATGCCCCAACTGCTGCAGCACCTTTATCTCTTCTCTTCCTTTGCCATCATCTTCTCCATGCCTTAGGGTTGAACTAATTTTAATATCAAAGCCCTGGAACCCTGTTGGTATGCTGGAGGGTACCTGGGGCTCATGGTGAGACACTGGGGAAATGGGAAGGGGGTAAGAAATAGTCTTTCTTTGACAGCGCTGCATTGATTTCATTCTGCTGCTGCTACCCTAGGCCTTGCAGGTTTGGGGTTTTTTTTCCTTTTTTTTTTTTCCTTTAAAAACCAGCAAAAAAAAATAAATTAACTCTGGCTCCAATATTTATACTAGAGGCCCAGGAGCTTATAATATAGCAGTAAACTGTCTCTTTTGAGAGCTCATCAAGACTGTAGTATGATGGATAGACTCCCAGCCAGCTGCATAGTGCTAATGTACCAGAAGACAGCATTACCTTTTTTTGATGGAGTGCCTACTCTTTGCCTACCAGCCCAGGATCTCAAAGCACTTTGTGAACAGCAAGGAATTAAAAGTCTGGTTGTGGCTGAAACAGATAAATGGTTGCCCTTTATCACTGGAGAAAATAATGCGGAGAGAGGTCAGGTGACTTGTTTGCCCCCAAGATCAGCTGTAGTCCAGGAGACCTTGATTTTAATGCTTTTATTTTTTGCGGATGAACAACCTAAAGTTTGGAGATAGTCTTATATTTTGTTATTTGCCTTTTATTTGTCACCCTTTTTTTCTTGAATACTGGGGTTTAGCTGGCTATTAACAGCGGTGCATCTGTCTTTGTCTCCGTTTTCTTAGGTTTGAAGTTATCATCCTGCATCCATTGCTATCTAGAAAATGTCTTACGGATCCATCGATGGGAGTGGATTTGGGAGCAGGAATCCATTTGGAGGCCCTTCGAGACAAGGCTATCAACCTCTCGGTAAAGTATTGATCCCTTGCTGTGATTTATTCTGCTTGACTCCCTGGGGACTGAAGTTCTACTTGCGGCTGGTGTTTAAATATCACACTCTCCACAGCTCATTTCTGATAGTGATTTTCAAAGGTGAAACCCAAACTTCGGTTGCAGTTGATTTGGATGATGAAGCACCACATCTTTACCCTGCTGTGGGGGGTTGGCCTTGGCTGGACACCAGGTTCTTTCTTGCCAGACCACTCTGTCTTCTCAGCAGGATGGAGGAGAGGTGGGAATAAAATGGGAAACCCCCCTCATGGGCCAAGATAAAGGCAGTTTAATAAAGTAAAAGGAAGGGCCATGCATGGAAACAAAGGCTGCAATGTGGAAGAGCAGCACTGATGAGGATTTTGAAGGCATTTTGGGAAACCAGGAGAAGAAGTACATAATGTTCTGTAGGCCTGCTCTTGCCTTTCCTCATCTCCCCAGCATCTCTTCAAGAAGTTTAAATAGTTGTTCTCTGGCTGGCTGTGGGAGCACTGGTGGTGGGAGGAGATGCGGAGATGTGCAAGGGGCAGCAGGCTGTGCTTCCACAGAGTGTGTAACTTAACTGCTGTGGAAGCTGCTTGAATCTGGGAAGTGTGCTCGGATGTGCCAACAGGGTCAGAAGCTTTCTCAGGAAATGCTAAAAACATAAGCAGCAGCTTACTACCTCTTCCTATGACATGTTTTTAAGCAAAGACCAGATGTGCCTTCCTTACCTGTTTTGCCCTTCCCTCAAAAGGCTCTAGAAATGCTAAAGTTGCATCCAGGTATTGACTTGTGCATCTAAAATGGTCCAAATATAGAAGTCAACGCTGTGCTTCATAAAAGCAAGTTCCTAATGTAACTGTCTTAACGTGGAGCTCAGGTAACGATTATAACCTCCTGCTTTTGTGTGTTGAAGATGTTGACTCTGCTCTGTCCCCTTCTGGCACTGGACTGTTGTAGGAGGCATCCTTTGCCAGGACAACAGCGGGTAGCTCAAGGGTTGTCCCTGTTAACATGGGGCTGGCTCGTGCGTGGAGGTGGAGAGAAGGTCTTATCCTGCCCACTTTTGAGCTGCTGTTTGAGAGTCCAGCCCACGTGGGTGTGGGCAGATAAGACCACATCAGACCACATCCACGACTTCCCAAATGTGTGCCAGATCCTGATCCAGATGGGCAACTGCTGTAGGACTGGATCTGGGTTAATCTAGTCTGGCTTTCAGCAAGCCTTCTCAAGTGGAACACACCCTTGCATTTACTTGTGGTCCTGGCTCCAGCTTGCACTGCAGCGTGAGGCTGTGATGGCCACGGTGTAGACACGACTGGAAATCCAGATGTCTGCAGAAGTGTCATGATCAGGGATCTTGTAACGTGGCAAAGGGCTGTGTTGTCTCTTTGCACCGGGGAAGAACATCACCCCTCTCTTCAACTGCCTTTGATTTCATCTGAGGTGTTCACTGACATGCAGCTAACCTGGTTTTCAGGTTCTGAGCGTTGCAAATGTTCTTCAGGAAACATTTTGTTGTTTTGCAAATAGCTGTTCCCCCTGGATGGAAATATAAAAGAAGCATAGAGGTTTCTTTTGGTTTTCCATTTTCTTACGAGTTTGGGTGTAATTATGGTTTTTTTTTTTTCCTTTGAAAAGGGAGAATGTATTGAAGTGAATGTGAGTTGGCTGTTCAGTTGTAAATAGTGATTTTTAGGCTATTCTACAAGGCAAAATTAAAGGCATAAAGGAAAGGATGAATGGGATACTTGGGCACAATGAAAAAATGATAAGAAAAGAGAATCAAAGTGGACTAGAGAAATCTCAGTGCATTGTAGTGTGGGATAAAAAAAAAAAGGTGAATACTTTTTTGTGCTGTGTGAAAGGACCACTATTTTTATATGCAAATGCACAGAACAACTCACGACACTTGAAATACTTGAAAAGACTTCTCCTTGTGCCCAGTTTGCCCGTTGTTTGGCAGTCGCTGATGTGACGCTGAAGCCACCCTCAGTGGATGGCAAAGAAGCAGCTGATGTAGAAAGCTCAGCTGTGGTCTGGAGACTGTTAACACGTTGGCTTATGTCTTGGAGTTCAGTGCTGGCTTCCTCTCCCCTCGTGCACACAGCATCTCAGGTATTTGGAGACGTGTCCATCACAGTGTCATCTGAGATGATGTGTGCCCGCCGCCTAGAAAGTCTGCAACTGATTTTGGCTTGCTCGGAAAGTCAGCCCTGGTTGGCATCTCAAATACCACGTTGATCCCTCGGCTACGGGTCCCCGTGGAAAGGATTGCAAGGGAAGGAACCTGATGGCATTGACCACGGGCAACTTGGAGGAACTTTCCCTGTGTGTCTCGCTCAGAAATGTTCATCTGAACCTTCAGAACTCCCCACTCCCCTTCGCTGTGGGAGACTGAGTAACATATGCCGGGTGTCTTTTGTTGTAGTATCCTCAAATATTGTCATTAATTAAGTGTCAGGAGAGGGTAATGCAACACTAATCGTCTGCCTCCTGCTTCTGAAAGACGGATGACTGGCTTGCTGAGAAGAACTGCTCGCTCTATTAGATCATGATATGGCTGGAACAAAAGAGCGTGGCCTTCCTGCCGGCGTACGTATGTCTGCTCGCACCGGGGGCAGACCTTGATGGACATGTTCTGCATGTGCTCCAAACCTCTGCTTCTTTTTATACCTAATAAAGAAATAAAAACAAGTCCCAGGTACCACTGCAGATAGTTGCTGTGCAATGGTAACGTGTGGTCCAGTGGGAATCATAGAATAGTTTTGGCTGGAACAGACCTTCAAGACCATCAAGTCCAACCTTATTCCCAGCCCTATCAAAACCACTAAACTATGTCCCTAAGCACATCTGCCTGGCTCTTAAACACTTTCAGGCATGGTTCAGGCATGGGAAACTGTGAGATCCTGAAACAATAAAGGTGATAGGTGGCTTAAAAGCCTTCTGGTAATAAATTGGGATGGAAGTCACAGACAAAGAACAAGCAGGTTTTATCAGTCGCAGCTCACCCAAGGATCTGGAGGTTTGTCACTGTGGGGAAAAAAAAGAACCTCTGGGGACATCATTTTTTAAATCGTCTAATTTCTGACAAAGAGCAAAGAAAAGGGGACTCAGGTTTTATTTGTTTTGGTTATTTTTTTATTATAGAGTGGTACTGCCAAGAAGATGTCCTCTGTACTAATACTTGTCTGTCCATCTTGGCTGCTTTTCCTCCATGTGTGATCCAAACGCTGGGTAAGATTAATGACTTGAAGGTGCTTCCCTTGGCCCTGGGCTGATGCAACAATGGATGGACTTAGAACCCATCACTGGGTTGCACCATGGTTGCCCTTGCTGACCAGCCTAGTTAGAGACATCCATAAGTTCTGGTTTCAGCAGTTTTGGGTGGAATTCCAGAGGCAGTTTTGGAGCAAAACTCAGATGTTATGTAGCCTTGACTGGGGAGCTCCCTGAGATGTGTCACAAGGAAGACTTGGTGTATTGCAGTTTTGGGGGTTGGTGATGTCCTCCCACAGCCACTGAAGAGGCTGGGGAATGGCAAGTGGAGGTGTAAGCCATGGGCCTGATCTTCATTTGTGAGTTATGACCTCCTTCAGCAGCTTCTGCCTTTCATATCCTTGTTATGCTCCCAAAAATCTGTGTAAAACCAAGTGTTTTGGTGTTTTCCTTGTAGGAGCTTCTCTGGGCTTTGGCTGCCTATTGGTGTTGCATGGAGAAGTTGTACATAACAGAAAGCTGTGGGTTTTGCATTGTTTTTGAAGTCATGTGTCATGCCAGAAATAATCAGAGACCAAACACTGTACAGCACTAGGAATGAAACCCTGAATTCTTAGGGTTTTGGTGTGTGCAACATGCACTTCCTACTGTGTTCAACCTCTCTTCCCAAGGCCATCTCTTTGTGGGGACAAAGAACAAAACCTACTCTACAGAGGGAAGAGCAGAGGGCAGGGAATTCAGGCAGCTTGAATTAAAAATCCCACAGGCCAGGAAATTTTTAACGCTGCTTTTATGAACCTGACTGCACCCTGGATATTAAATGCCAGATTTTCAAGGGTGAGGGTGGTTTCATATTCTGGAGCTGCAATGTTTCTAGATGTGCTCAGGGGACCAGCAGGTCAGTGCTTAATTTTACCGTGACTTCATCTAGACCATTTTTCCTTCAGCTGCTTGTGAAGGGACACTGGCCAGAGTTGGGCTCAAGATCTATCGCACGCGTGTCTTTCTCCTTGGCCGCTACGTTGGTTATCTTGTCATGGATTGAAATGAGATTGGTCCGTGCGAGTCGTTCTTGGCAGCATTCTCTGGGTGTATTTATATATCACCTAATTACCATTTTGAAACTTAGCACTTGTTATATGATTTGTTCTTGTATTTTTCCAGGAATCAGATCTGTAAGTTTTTTTTGCTCTCCTCTCTTCACTATCTACCTGACACTGTGGTACACCAACCAGTTTTTGGGTGGAAAGTCCTGTCTACGTGCTGGCTGTCCTGTCTCTGTCGTGTCTTAGTGGTTGGGCCATCCATCTGTCCTCTCCGTACCTCTCCAATCGTATCTTGCTCTTTCTCAGGTGTTTTGGAAACACCTAGAGCAACCTCTTGGTGAATCTGCTTTAGGAGAGGAGTTGGTCTCAATGATCTCCAGGGGTCCCTTCCAACCCCTACCATTCTGTGACTCTCTTGATTGTTGCCTCCAGGCTGGCAAGGTTCCAGAGCTTGTGTGCATGAGGGAGGTGTTCACACCACTCGTGATCCCTTTGGTGGGATGGGGATAACAGGAGCTCTGCTGGAGACCCAGGGCCAACAGCTAAAGCTGGGGTAGATGTTCCATAGACAAAACTCACTCAGAAGCTCTTGTAGAAGCAGACACTGTGGCTTGACCACCACGCAGTCTCATTGTAGCTCCAGGTCTGGTGGCAAACCCCAGGAGTGAATCCACTGCCAGCTTCACACCGAGATACCACAAAAGTGGTGAAGCACGTAACAAACTCGTAAGTACCCAGGGAGTCCCCCTGAGGTTAATTAACATTAAGTAGGTGGTTAATCCTTTTGTTATATTGGGACCTGGATAATGCTTTGGTTTTCCATTAGCTTCTTAAATGTTTCCGGTGCTTCATGAAACAGACACTGAAACCCTGGGTCACTGCAACATCTGAAGGGTCTGGAAGGTGGTCTAGGTTTGGCTGAAGAGCATGGTCAGCAGTTCAAGGGGTTCTTCTTCCCCTCTACTCTCTGCTGGTGAGGCCTCATCTGGAGTAGTGTGTCCAGTTCTGGGCTCCCTGGTTCAAGGACAAGGAACTACTGGAGAGGATACAGCAAAGGGCTACTGAGATGATTCAGAGCCTGAAGCACCTACCATATGAGGAAAGCTTGAGAGAGCTAGGTCTGTTTAACTTGGAGAAGAGGAGTCTGAGGGGGGGATCTTACCAATGCTTATAAATATCTAAAGGGTGGGTATCAGGAAGATGAGGCCAGGCTCTTCTCAGTGGTGTCTGGTGACATGACTAGGGGCAATGGCCATAAACTGAAAAACAGGAGGCTCAACCTCAACATAAGGAAATACTTCTTCACTGTGAGGGTAGCAGAGCATTGGAACGGGCTGCCCAGAGAGGTGGTGGAATCTCATCTCCGGAGACTTTCAAAAGCAGCCTGGACTTGTTCCTGTGTGATCTACTCTGGGTGATCCAGCTCTGGCAGGGTGGTTGGGCTAGTTGATCTTTAGAGGTCCCTTCAGCCTATTTCTGTGATTCTGTGGCAACTGTTTCTCACTGGAATAATGCTGGACCCAACCGTGTACTTCCAGTGTCCTTAGTATAGAGTGTTAGAGTTGAAAGCAGTGAAAGAAAGCAAGAACAAAATCTTTGACTCTTAGGGATGTTCACAGCTACTGTGCAACTTTTGGGGTGGATTTTTTTGGAATGGAAGCCTTTCAGTCAGAAGGATCAGGCCATGTCTTGGTCACATTCACTAATATAACCGAAGCTTACTTTTAGGATGAAGTCCCATCAAGTGGAGAATGGAAGGAGGGACTTAAGTAAAAACCTAGACACAAACACTACAAACAGTTCTAATAAGGTGATCTCTCCCACTAGACGACCTCACAAAGCTTTTTATGGCATCTACAGAGGAATTATTTCATATTGCTTCTTCGCTGTTGTGCAAGGCTTCTAAACATTAGAGATTTATTTCCTTAGTCCAGTTTCCCTGAATTTAGAGGATATTCCCTGTTTTACATCCAGTTCATAGAGATCTTAGCAGTGATTTAATGAATTAATAAGCCAAAACATAAGAAAACATATTAAAGAATAATGAACAACATGTTTTATAGCAAAAGGAATTGCCAGGAGAATTAACTTTCATACACAAATTAACTTTGAAACTTGTTTGTTTTGAAAACCTCTGCCCTATCCCTTCTGGCACTTCGAACTTTATTATAAATGTTTCCCTATAGTCTCAGCATTTCAGGGAAGTTAAGTGGTTATGTATTTATTTATATAACTAGGAAAAGTAGAAGACACCATTGGAATAAGCGTTGGAATGAAATAGGTGAGGGCAAGTTGACAACTTCATAGCATCTAAAGAAAACAAAACGACGAACAAAAAAACCTCTTGCATATAGATAATTTTTTTCTTTCTTTACCAGTTTTATTTGCTAGTCTTGAGCATCCAAAGGTGTTTTACTGTAAAGGAACAGATCACGCTGGTGGGCCCAGTCTTTCACAGAAAATCAGAAGGCAAAGACTCTGGCCTCTCCTTAGGCATTGTTCAGCTGTTAATGCATTTAAGCATCTCATCCTCTCAGAATCTCTTGCTCCATTTTCCACTCAATTATGGTCAAATTAGTAGTAGTTTAGGAAGATCCCCTCCCTGCAGCCTGCTGGTTGTATGGGTGGAGGTACCTGGATGGGGAAAGCAGAGAATAATGAATGTGTTGGTGGTTCCTGTAGTTTCCAGTGGGTGCCTGGCCATCAGTCCCAGACCTGAGACTGGGATGTCCCTTCTTCAGAAGGTGCTGGCAGTTTTAAGTGCCTTTATGGCTCACTAAAAGGGCTCTCTGGATTTCCCTTTTCCTCTTCTTCCTCTTCTTCCTCTTCTTCCTCATTCTTCCTCATTCTTCCTCTTCTCCTTTTTCTTCTCCTTTTTCTTCTCCTTTTTCTTCTCCTTT